>VNJV01000399.1:0-19912 GCA_008042635.1 Drosophila nikananu | reverse complement strand
ATTTGTGCAAACACGGCCAAGAACAAGTACGCCATGATATGTGTGCGCAAACGAGAATATTCCCGTACACCGGGCGTATGGGTAATGTATAGGTTCACACACAGCTAGGCCGCCTCGTGTATGCGGTGTGTGTGAGTCGGCTGTTGTGCAGTGTGTGAGTGTGTGTACACATTTTTTGCGGTAAATTGACATTTTTGGGCGGAACACCCAAAAAGTAAAATAAGCAAAAAGCCAACCCAACAAAAAATCGGTGGGAAAAAAAAAGAAACCAACACATACACAAACACACTCTTGCAGCAAATTCGAGACGCGTCACACATTGTAAAATCCTGCGGCATCGGTGTCCTTGAACGTGTCGCTGCCATCGTCCTGCCCCCCACACTCGATGCCTCCTCCTGCAACGACCCCGCTCTTTTTTGGCAGCCCAGCTTAGCGGCCGCCCCAAAGCCACAAAACGTCGACGGAGCAGCGGCTCTCCTCCAGCTCCAGCCACACCTCCTGCTCCCTCTCTCGCTTTCCCGGCAGCGTCACGCTCGCCTGCCACAGGATGTCGTCCTGTCGGCTGGGGAAACTTTTCTGCGGCATGCTTTTAATATTGCAATTGGGTTAGCTCGAGAGAACGCAAAAATATGAAACCACCAGCAGCAGCCCCGGCATCGGTGCCAAACCCCAGCATCAGCATTCAGCCTCAACTCAACTCAAAAGCCGATCCCGAAAGGGGAGCCAAACAATTGGAATTTCATACGTTAGCATTGATACCCACTTCGTCCTGCAGGGAAAGAAAAACAATAGAGATTTCATCACCTGGTTTAAATTTACTATCGAAATAGGAAAAAAATGTATAAGCTGCTTAAATTTTGTACGGTAAGACAAGAGAATCTAGTAAGCTTTATTTTCAACTACACCAAAATCCTTTAATATGAGAGATCTCTATTATGAGTTCATAAAGGCATGAAGACACGGCTACTTCAAAATAAAGTATACGAGAAATTTGTACATGCATTTTTATGTTGTTTGCTCTTTAAGCTTATTTTAAATCCTCCTTTTATTGCTTAGTATTATTTTCGAATATATATTTATACGATATTGTTGTTCCATCCCCTTAGTACTTCCTCAATTTCTCTGAGTGTTCTTGATCTAAGCCCACTCAGACTTGAGCCTTGCTTTGGCGTTGGCTTTTGAAGTCGCAGCCAAAAAGTCTGACATATAATGACGCGTTGTCAACCTTTTGCTGGCAGCGGCTGCGAATTTATGTATTTATCGTCACCCAGCATTGATGTTGTTATTGTTGTTGGTGTCGTGGCTGCGGCTTTTGTTGCAAGCAGACCGCCGCCAAGGACATCGAAAGGACGCTAGGCACAAGGTCCCCGCTAAAAGGTTCATATCACCTTGAGTGTTTTGTATCTTGAGACTTTGACTGACTGTCGCACGGTTAGCTGGCGCGCTTATATATGGATATGACATAGTCCCTGGCCCTCGATTTGGCCAGACAAACCCTAGGACTCCCTTTCCAGTCGACTTTTCCCTAGATTTTTCCCCGATTTTCACTCGAATTTCAGCCCTCTCATACTTAGCCAAAATCCATGTAAGCGTTTGTGTAAATATACAATTGTGGTGCTAATAATACTAACTAGGTGTGGGAAATTAAATAAATGTTTCCCCTTGAAACCTGCAATTTGTTAATGGTATCTTAAAAACAGTTAAAAAAATTATATACTAATATTTTACATGTATATATTACACCGTTTTTTATAAATACTATTCCATTGAACGCTGCTGTCCCTGTGTGAATGTGCGATTTTAATGTGGGACCGAAAAACGTTCGTTGATTTATTATGGCATGTGGCGTAGATTTCGTTTGTGATAAATATGCTTTCAAATTAATAACGCTCGCCTCATGAATAATTGGAGGCGAGTCCACGCGTGACATTTGTTGTTTAAGCAGATGCAACAAAAGCAAGAACACCAACAGTCAAATATTGAAAGCTCAGCCATGCCATCAAGTATTAAATTGGTCTGGCCGGGGTCTGGGTTGTGTGCTCTGCTGTGTTAGGTTGTGTTGTGTTATGTGTGTGTTGTGACCAGGTGTATGCGGCTTACTTAGCCTAAATCCAACTAGACACACACAGATACGAACACACACACTATGGGAACACCCCGGACACCCCGAGCATAACAAACATTTTTGCGCTGACTGTAAATAAACAAAAGCCAAAAAGTACAATGGCGGGAAATCCTGATGCGAATGTTCGAATATGGCAAACAGAGAGTCGCAGGACCTGCAGTCCTGCAGTCCTGCAGTCCTGGCCACTGACTCCTGGCTAACGGTTGTAGGCCATATCCCGCCCTGCCCTCCATCCCGTCACCCGCTGTGGCGCATTATTTATGCATTTCCATGGTCAACATATGTAGTATGTAGGGAAGTGGTAGTAGTAGTAGTAGTGTGTGCGAGTCGTTAGGTAGCTACCAAGTAGTTAGTCCTTTCGCCCATTTCCCCCGCCTGAATTTCCCCCCTCCCTGTCACTGTCTCCCTCCCCCCATCCCATTCGAATGGGCTGCGGTTGTTGGCTGCGCCTAACATTTGTTGTAACTACCAGTGCATGGCATTGTTAGCGGTAAATTGCACTCATCTATATGTACTATTGGACCCCACACTCCACTCTCGTTGGCTCTGGCCAGCACAGAGAGAAAAAATAGCATGTATTCACTTTGCGTAAACCTTAGTTAGAATTACTTTTAATAAGTCTATACTTAGTGAGTCAGAATTTTAAATCAGTAGCAAACCTTCTAGAAGAGCTCAGCCTTATGAAATGGTACACCATATTAACGATCTTCTGTAGAACTTTTAGAGATGAGGACATATAAAAAAATCCCCCAACAAATCCCTTTCAACAGTCCCTTTAAAGCCACAACCAAGGTATAGAAATTTATTAAGGCGACAGGTTTAAGCCGATTTTGGTTCTGTTTTTTCACGTGTGGCTAGTGAGGCTCTCAAAATATCAGTGGAATAACAGCAAATAGTCCGCTTTGAGCATGCGACACTGTCAGCCGCAGCAGCAATAGCTGCAATAGCAGCAGTAGTTGCAGCAGCAGCAGCAGCAGCAGCAGCAGTACCAGACGTTGGATGCCGGCAGGCAATTCATTTTGTTACCTGGGAAAAATTGCATGGCATGGCAAGGCGATGGCGTTGGCATACTTTCCCAGTGCAGGAGTTCGGGACTCGGACTCGGGATTGGGGATTGCAAATGGTAGTCGGGTTTGGGGATTGGTATGGCCTGGGAGTGCAGCAGGCCCTCTAAGCTGGCGGACGTGTGCACACTATGTGATTTTTGTTTCCAACGATTTGCACAAGGACCTACGCCCGCTTCCTCTCTGGGATTCCCGGGGCGGGGAGCTCCTTCGATTCAGATGCGAGTCAGGTCAAGTCAAACCCAGTTCAGTTCAGTTCGGTTTGGTTCGTTTCGGGCAATCACAGCAGTTTTAAGCCTCCTCCTTGCAATCATTGCGCACAATAAACAAACGGATGACGAGCCTTTAACTGACTGGCCAACTGACTGGTTGACTGCCCGTCGGTCCGGTGGAGGCAACTTGTTTAGCCGCACGGCCTGACCTGCAACTGACAGACTCACCTGTAAACAAGAGAGAGAGGAGGTGCATTTTTCCCAGGACCGAGGGCAAGGGAGTAAATTAAGCGCAGCATTTTTAATTAGTAACTGTTTGTGGGCGCCGCAATTTCTTCGTTGGGCGTCTATTAACGAGCATCAGGAAAATATCTTGCGCCAATTTGCGGAAAGTCATCGAGAGACAGCTGTCTGGGGCTCGGCCATCTCGTTCTCTCTGTCTGTCTGCTATGATATGCAGTAAATTGCAAGTCCAGAAACTCCGGAGAAAACCCAGAAAACACGAAAAACTCGGGGGGAAAGGAGGCTTTGGCTTTGACTCTGGCTCCTGCTTGGGCTTCGGGTCGCCTGCAGTGGCATGTGAATTGCTTCTCTGGCTTGTCCAACGCCCCCACGTATTTTGGCTGAGCACATTTCCCAAACAACTGCGACTTTCCTGGCCTACTCCTGTAGCTAGACCGCTATCCCCACCTGTGGGCGGTAAAGTTGGCCAACGTTGCGTATGAGCAATGCACTGCAGTTCATTGTATGCCTACGTGTGGCATGTCGTAGTTTGCTGCTCCTGCAGCTCCTCCGCTGCTCACTTTGCTGGCTCCACGTTTTCCTGCTGGCGGCCCTAACAACCAGTTTGGCACTGCTGCAACCTGACCGCCCAGCCACGCCCCCACCCGACGCCCCCTTGGGCCAAAAAATCACACAGCACAAAGCCAAAAGTAGAAACACACAAACAAATGGGGCCCCAGTTGGAAACATGGAGCCGAGTGGAGTGTCCCTCCAAAATTGAGACTTGGTCATTGGCATCAGAGATGGAACCCGGCGAAGTCTGGCCAGAAATTCTAGAGTGTGTGAGCTACCGAAAATGAAGGCCGAGAATGCCATAAAGTTTAGAAATTTTTTTGTTGATTTTCGAGATTAGTAAAACAGGAATTTCATTATATTAAAGTAGGTTTTGCCTAGAATCTGGTGACCTAATATTTTTACTGTGAGCAGAAGCATAAAACGCTTGACTTTAGAAGTTACTTTGCGTACGGCGATTTCAAATTAAACTTTGACCTTTTTATGGATGGCAATCAAAGAGGCAGGCAACATCAATTTGCCAACTTGGCGGAATTCGAGTGTGTTGCTAAGGCACGATTCCGGCGTGACTGGACGGCGGCATCTCTATATGGAGTATGGGAATGGTTGGGCACGAGTCACTGGAGGGCATGTTGTTATGTCTATTGTTGTTCCACTTGCTGTTGTTGTTGTTGTTGTTGCTATTGCCGTTGCTGTCGTCCTTCAGCCTCGACTGTCTCATCTCTCGTCTCAAGCGTGCGCTCAAACTGCATTTTAGGAAATTTCACCATTCAATTGCCATTCCCCGGAACAAAAACGAGAAACTGAAAGGCAGAAAAACAGAAAAATCAGATAGGACGCAAGGACGAAGGCAGCAGGCAGCAGGAGAAGGTTGCACGGGGCAAACAACAAGCAGCAGGCAAAAACTAGTAAAGGGACAAGCGGAGCACTGCAATCGCATGCATGGGCTCGGCTCGGCAATTCACCGCCTCCGGATACGCCCCCCGTGCACGCCTCCTGCCACGCCTGCCATTTTCAAATGCAATAACAAAAATTTTGCTCGTTTTTGATTTTTCGATGTTTTTTTTTTGTTTTTCAAATGCCCATCGCACTGTGTGTGTGTGTGTGTGTGTGTTGTGCTGACTCTTTTAGTTTTATGCACGTCGAGTGCACGAATTGGCAGCTTGTCTTTTCGGATGTCAGTCAGCCAGCCAGGCAGCCGGCCTGTGCGTGTGTTGCTCCTGCTGAGCCTTTTGAGAAAAGTGCCATTTAAACTTAAATATAGACATTGGCAAATCGAAAGGGGATAGAGACGGATAGAGACAGAGACAGAGACAGAGCCATGATCAACAGGGACCCTCCGATTTACGGCCATTTGCCAGTTGTTGATTGAGTGTTTCAATGAAATTATCAATTGTGCCAATTTTGCCAATTCACCTGCCTCACCTTCGGCTAGCACTGGGCTCCGTTACGTTCCGTTACGATTGATGGCTTAAAACTGGTGTTGGCCGTATCCTAATTAAATGCTCCAGACAAATTAGCCAAATGGCTTTGTCGCCATGCTGCTAATGGCTGGCAACACCAGTGCTCTGGGGGGAAGTCATGTGAAAAACTAAAATTGTTTTCGTATTAACACACACACACGGACTAGTCGCATAATTAGTTGGCTGGGGATATTGCATAATGAAACTGCCATTGCAATGCAATTAAAAGCATATAAATTTTGTGATCCTCGCTCCGAAATTATCATTATGCGCGTCCCTGCCTGCCGCATGCAAATGCACACCAAATGGTTTTATATTGAAATTAAAGAAATATGAAATTGAATTTGCATAAAATATACATTAATGCACTTAATAATAAATCTGATAAAAGGCATCGACAGGGCGACGGGACAAAAGAGCGACCGGCGGAGCTGAGCCATTGCAGATGCGGCTCATTAACGTGAATAAATTAAACATTTTCCGTTGGCAAATTACAGACTTCACACCGAAAAGGACAAGCCGACCACCGATGAGCCTCAGAGCCATTGTATTGGACAACCTCAGTCGGTTGGGGGGAAGGTATTTAACACTTCCGCTTATTCAAGCACTTACCTGTGGAAAATTATGGAAAATTATACTTTTATGAGTGAAGCACAACTTCAGATATTATTTTTAATTTAAATTGAACTGTTATGTAGATAGAAAAAGGGAGTGTGCACTGAAAAGTTGTTTGCTTATTGCTAACCAAGACATCAATTTGTTGAAGACTGGAAAAATAATCAAATTTTTAACAAGAATATTAAACAAAAAACCACATCACAAAAATGTCAATGCCAATCATTTGTACCATTCAATTATTTGGTGGTCATCGGTGCGTATGCTTAATAAATTGTATTAAAATCAAAAATACAGTACTTGTCATTTGAATTATGTGTTCATTTCACAAATAAAACAATTGGATTACTAACGATAATAAGTATATGCATGTGTATAAAAAGATTATTATTCAGGCCACTGAAACTGATCGGAGTTGACACTATCGAAACTGCAGTACTTAATTTTTCATTCATGAGGAAATGTTCATTTAAGTGGGAAATGCAGGGGAGACAAAACAGAAATAATGCAGATACAAAGAGCAAACAATCAATCGTAAGGACCAAGAGGAGGACAGATAAAAAGAGTAAAAGGAGCACAGTGCTAGTCCTGACAGAGAACATTTGCGATAATTGTTCGTAGATGTTAACGAGACATTGAAAAAATGTCATCCGAGAGATAAATTCATTGGTAAATAAAGAAAAAGCGATGAAGGGCGATAAGAGGAAGAACATTTAAGAGAAGGAAATACTGATTAATGCAACAATTCACTTAAAGTTAAATAAATCTAATGATTATGATTCAATAGCCTTTATCTAAAACTTACATTTATGTTTATTTCTCTCTACCAAACTCAAACAAAACCTGGCGACCTGGAAGCAAACTGCAAGGTTCCAGCCACACACATCATTCGTTTCGGCAATCTCAATCTCAAGTACTTTCAATTCATTTAAAATGCTACCATTGATACACTCTCGAAAAAGGAAAGCTTTCCCTCACTTACGGGCCAAATTCAGCAGTCGCATAATATTTTGAGAGCAAGGACTCCAAGGAGCAGGAGATAAGCACGGCGAAAAGAAACAACTCAAGGGGTGGCTTTGTTTTTCCGGCAATAAATCAAGTTGGGCTGCTCCGTAGGTCTGGCCCCAAACCGAATGACAGCTTATTGGCTTTGGAATCATCCAATCCGATCCAATTGACGTTGACGTATATCACATTATCATGGCAGCGGTAAAGTCATGACAATAAATGCTGCCATTGTACACGGTTCCAGGTATTTGAGGCACTTTAAACAGTTTGTCAATAGGAGGCGTGGTCCAATGCCTCTCATTGTAATATATAGCGAATGAAAATGATAGCCAAGCCAGCCAGATTTATACCTTTTTCTGGGCTTAACCAGGTGTGGCTAAGGCAGTTAATCAGAAAGCACTTCAATAAACGGGAAAAGTCTTATTTCGAATGGTTATATAATCAGTTTTTGTATTTAATAAATGTAAAGCTTTACTGTGATTTAAGTTCAAACATAACAAGAAGCTGATTAATACTAGAATTGTAACTAAAATGTCAGTAATGCACTTGTGGCGTTTAAGCCTATTAAGACTGCATTTCAAATAAATAATTAATGCCGAAACTTTATTTAATTGTTAGGCTTCTTCTCGCACATAACCAACAGTGGTAAAGTTAATTAGGCAAATGATTTGGCAAAATTATTAATAAGCACTTTGCCATCACTGCAGCAGCCCACAGGTTCTGGGCCTTGTCCTGGGACTTATACCACCTACGACCTCATTTGGCATTCACCAATTGGCCAATCAGAGCCTAATTAACTGGCAACTGGCCGTGAAGACGGCATACAAATGGAATCAGATCTGTCTAAAATATGCAAGCCGCAATGTGTCAGGGTCAGAACCTGGTCTGTGTCCTCTGGCCGGAATTTCGAATCGCTCATGCCCGAGTGCCTATCAAATATTGTCAATAGGAGACACACCTGTCACACATCCGAGATGCCTCCGCAAATCCGTAATCTTCCGGTCCCTGCTGCTGCTGCCTGAATGCGTTTGAAATTGTCGTCACTTGGTCCTGACGGGCTTAATTATTGAATCACCTGTTAATGGAAAAATCTTCGTGCTAATTATGCACGCATGCCGCTTGGCCTTAACACTCCGCCTTTCTGCTCTCTTGGGGCCCTGGGCCTGTCTCCGGGCACTTAATTGATGGCGAGTGCTGCGAACAAAAGTTAATTCAATCATAAAAGCGGACTATAACTATAAAAAAAAAAGAAAATGAAACTCCCGCTTACCCATAATTCTGCATAAAGTAAATTGGGAAATGTATGATAAATGACAGGGCAACAGCACTGACTGGATGTGGGATGTGCAAGTGGAAGGAAAGAAAAATTGGTCGGTAGGAAAACCTTGTGAAATATTAATGCGCCGGCATATAAATAAAATAAGTAGTAATTGTGGCTAGTGGAGGCTCCACTCAGCCGTTCTGGAGGGGATTTCCAGGGCTATCCGCTATCCGCTCTCGGGCCCCTGTCCACCATCAGCCATGTCTTTGCACAAAAAGTTATGAAAATTGCATTTTAATCTGAAAACGAATTGTTTATTATTTCGCTGAGGTTTAAATTTGTTGAAATAATTGCATTGAGCGGGTGGTGGCGCCAGCGGGACGATGGAGCCGAGTGGAGTTCGGAGTGGTGGCGAATTGAGAGGAAACAGCAATGGAAACGGCAACAATCGGAGGCAGCCAGGACGAACGAGAACGATGGCCACAGGAATACACAACAATGCCATATATGAGCATATACACACACACTCACACACACATGCTGAACAATTGCCGGGCAGGCGTCGCAGCGGGAGTGGGAGTGGGAACGGGAACAGGAGCAGTGGCAGGATCCTGGTGCAGTCCCAGGGACTTGCCCCGGCATCGGCGAACAAAGAACAGGGCAAAATTGTGCATGTAATCAGTTTCAAGTGTGTGCTGCAAGAGGGTTATTCGAGAAAGCCATTCCGTTGCCCCCAAACTCCACCGCTGCCCCATTTCCCATCCCGTATTTCCCATGGCCATTTCCCCATTTCCCAGCCCCATTCTCCCCCCCACTGCTTGTCATCTGAAAAGTATGCAACGTTGTCGTCGTGGACGCGACTTTGTTGCTGTTGTTTTATTTCGCCTTTGCCGTGCTTGCCATCACATACCGCACATCCCGGTGGCAAAAGCGGACATTTTCGACAGGTGAAATCCAGGTGTAATGGCTGGAAACTTCGAAATCCCACTAACTGTCTTTAGTTTATGCATTTGGAATAGATTTTGGCACAGAGAACAATTGAATTTGACTAGAAAATTATTATTAAAGAATGCACTAAAAGAGGGCAATGTATTTAGTTTTACAATGTTAAAGTTATTGGAGAAACTACTTTGTAAACCTTATTTAAATAATTTTTATTTAGCTAAAAATAGAAAAAGCTATAATTTATTTCCATTTAATTGCATTTATTGCATTATATTTTAGATCATTAAATTATTTAACACGTATATTTACTGTTTCCACGGTACAAACTGTTCGATACAATTGCCCATTCCACACATTCTTGCTTGTTGTGTTGCTGTTTTATGCGCAAAAATTGATTTTTATGCACTTTTCACTCACACCAAGGCACACCGGCACATACACGGTGGCACTCTCACTCCTGCCTTTCCATACAGGTATGAATTATTGTTCATAAAGTATATTTTATGAAAGCAACGACTCACAGCAAATTATAAGGTATTAAGTGAGCATGGATGGCGCTCGCACGTATCCACCGTTTCCTGCGAGTGTGTGTGTGTGTAACACACTTCCTAGTGAAAAAAACAAAGGCAGTGAAAAAATGTCATAAAATATGAGTGCACGCTCTCCAAGCCCCGTAGTATTACAATAATTGCAAAATTGTGTAGGTGAAAGATTCTGAAAAAATGATTTCTCCTTAAGTTGCCTGGCAAATTGAGTAGTTACTCAAACACACTCACACACACACACACACACACTGATTGCTAATGAAGGCGTTAAGCAAGTCCTGGGGGGTCCTCACTACTCTCCCCCCAAAGTTCTTAGGGAATTCCCGAGCACGGCCAGCCAATTACGGGAGCGCGGTTCTAGGGCTCGTTACGCAACGTGCTAAAAATCAAAACTCCATGAAATAAACCAATTTAAAAAGTTCAAAAACTAATTTTGCGCTTAGTTTGTCTGATAAAAGAAGACGACGATGGAAAGACGGCGACGACTAGGATGTTGGCATCGCATGCTCATACAAGAAGAAAAAAATCCACCTACAGGAGGAGTCATCCTCGAGTGTGTCACTGCGGAAAAATCTAGCGGGGAATATCTATTAGTCCACTAAATAATAGAAAATATATTTTATACAAGCAAAAAATAATGGCTTAAGTTAGGCTTACAATAATCTATCAGGTTATTATTCTTAACCTTTTTAGATACTTTAATTGGTGTTTTGAAGTCAGTTAAAATTTGTCAGCTATTTCCTTGGTATAAATTTCACATCCAGCATCTAGGGAGGAGTGCTCTTGACCGCAAAAACCCCCCGGGCTACGCCCCTGTGCGGCAAGTGAGAGACAGAGATGTCGCTGCAGCAGTTTGCTTTCGGGTTTAACACACAGCAAAACATGTAAAAGTTCTGGCGTTGTCAACGCCGCTGCTGCCAGGAGCGCATTTAAATATTTAAACGACAACACGTGTGAAAACATTGCCGTTGCCATTGGGCTTTAACTTTCGCCTCTCGTCCGCCCCCACTGTCAGATAGGTACGAATACGAATGCGAATGTGACTGCGATTGAAGGTATATATAGATAGGTATTACGTATACGCCCCTTGAACACCTTGAAAACGCAGAGGTCGCAGAGGCGAACAGAACTGCTCACTTCTCACTTTTCACTTTATTAATTGCACAAGTTTGCAATTGTTTTTGCTGTCACTTTATTTTTATCGCGAGCGCACTCCATAAGCGAGTGTGTTTGTGCGCTTGTCCGTGTGCGTCAGCTCAAAGTTGCCAACTGCAATAATTTTTGCGACTTCAGCGATTTTTTTTGCCACTCGAACGCGTAGAGGAGACAACCCTCCGGCTTTTCCAGCTTTTCCACCAGCAGCAGCAGCAGCATCAGCCACTCAAGGTAGCAGCACTCAGCCCCCCTTTATTTTTATCCCCACCGCCCCTTTGTAATATTGTAGCATTTGTCTTTTAGTGGAAATCTCTTTTTGAGTGTGTCTCGCAGTGGGGAAGGAGTGAAAGAAAAAGCTAGGGGGGACGGAGTGAAAGTCGTGGGAAAAGAAGCCAGGACATATAAAGAACAGCTGTCGGCAGGACAATAGTGGTGGTATTTTGATTAAGTCTTAGAATTGGATTTTAACAGAAATAGCTTACAGTAGAATTTGTTAAATTGCATATTTTCTGTAAAAATCTTAAAGGTAATTACAGTGTTTTATAAATTATTTTTAGATTTAGAGTTTAGAAATAATTAAACAACCTTTGTGGCTTGATGGCTCTCTAATTTCGTTTTAATTAGGCATTTAAAGTAGGGATCCCAAGCTGCAATTCTATATAAAATATCATAAAATATTAAAGAAAATATTAAATTAGTTTCGTTCATTGTGCAGCGTGATTCACTGTGAGATAAAAAATCCTAAAAAATGTTTACCAATTTTCATGAAAAATAAATTTCGTATGACAAATGATAATTTATTCTATTGTCCTTAACCCATTTCATTGTTGTTTTAGTTTTCCATTTAAAAAAATTTTCAGTTATTATGACAGATTCTTGACAACATAAAAAAATTATTTAAGCTGGTTCTTCCCTTTTTCTTTTGATTCTTTCAAAAACATGCAGCTTCTACTAGTTTTTCAGACACATGTGTAGCTCTATTTGCATATAAATGCTGGGCGGCAGGGGGCAAAAAGCATTTGCATGTGAAAACAATTGTAGCAGCAAGCGTCCCGCCCGGCCACCGCTCCCTTCATTCTCCCTCTCTCACTCTATGAGCCATAAAATAAATAGCCAAAATGATAATAAGTTTAGACATAGACAAAAAACTTGAAGCCAAATGAAAAAGTGCAGCGGATTTGGCTGCAAAGCTTAAGCTGTTGTGAAAAATGTGTGGCATGCTTTTAGGCTGCACTGACGGAGACAGAAAGGGAGCAGTGCAGAAATTGAGAAATGGGAAAGAGAAAAAGAGAAACAAACAAGCTGGCAAGAGAAATGAAGCACGCACAAAGCCAAACAAATTTGATTTGATTGCTTTGTAAGGGGGAGAGCAGGCAGGGGGCGAGGAAGAGGCGTAAAAATCGGGTCGGGAAAATGGAAAATGGGGATCCCAGCGTGATAGCCATGGCTTGCGGTGTTTTATGGCGCCTCCTTTTTTAATGGCTTAATGCCGCCAAACAAATATAAAACAATTCGCATGCGACGATGCCATCTCAAATTGGCAGCTAATTTCAGTTTATGTGTGTCATATTTCTTTTTACACACAAGGCACACCAGCAGCACACCGGCACACACTCGTGGCCAAAACGCATTAAAGCCAACCAGCATGACCCCGGACCAAGTTTCCATCTTCCCCAACTCCATTTACCATTTACCATCTTCCACTTGCACCTTCATTTCCATTTCCATTTTAACTTCCATTTTCCCTTCCTTCCACCTGCAACTCTGCCCTGCTTACCGCCTGAACTTAAACTTTAGTCGCAGCCTCCGCGTGACACGCCCTCGGCTGCCATTAACATTTAAGTAAATTGATCAGCACATTTAAATGCGATCACGATGATGATGGCGAACCGCTGGGTCCAATTAGTGGCGTGCTGTGTGCCGTGAGCTTTGAGCTGCTGCTGGTAGCTGCACTGGGAGAAACTAGGGACTGGTGAAGGGCCAAACTTTATGTTGGAATTGCCTTTCTATTTCCCTTTTTAACTAATTCATCATGAACCTATTTTGTGAAAAACAACTGTGAGTATTATTATTTAGTCATCTCAGAAAGTGGTTTTACTCTTGGCAATAAATCATAAAAAGCTCTATTTCTAAATTGGGAAATTATTAAAATGCATAAATTATTATAAGAACATAGTGTGGAAAATACAAAAATGGATATGAATTATTGGAATTTAGAAGTTCTTAGTTAGAAAAAACATCTAATTAAATAACAATAAATAGGTTTAGGTATTTATTTAATTTATTATTTCAAAGAAAATATTTGAACACAATTATATTTGTAATACATTGAAGCTCTGTGTTTCGATTAATGCAATCTGAATTTAATAATTATCTATTAACTATATTATACCTCCAATATCCGTTGGAAATGTTCTTGGCGTTACTCCTTTGTGCCCAAGTTTACTACCTTCATTTGCTAAAATTTGACCATCTTAAAAGATCAAGTCTCCATGTTATTCCTGTTCCTTATCTGCAAATCATGCTCCACATATAATCCCCTCCTTTTTTTTCAATTTCTCTCAGTGCACAGCTCGGCTGCTGGGTGGCGATGTTATTGGTGGAATGCAATGCGCACGACGACCGACGTGCATTGAATATTTGCATATAAATTTTCTATACAAACACATAGTTTTGGTCCCGGGGACCCAAGTAAGATATGTGCGGCTTTAGAGAATATAGCTTCTATATGTGTACCGTATATCGTATACTAACCGTATACTAACCAAATACATCTCGACACATCGCCAGTCCCAGATCTGCGGCATAAATTTCAATGGGCGGCCGGGGACCTGGCCGGGGATAAATTGGAGTCTGGGCTGGGCTGGGGCCGTGAATGTGCCGCTGATAGTCAACATATTGGATATAAATTTAGACGAACGTGACACAACTTAAGTCATAACCTAAATAAATATCACGCAATAATGAGGGACATTTGCGACAAAATAAAATAACACAAAAAACATGCCCGAATAACCAGAAAAGCAGGCAAAACTCTATGGCCGCCGACGCCGCCAACGCCTGGCCTAATGTTTGATCATTTTGTTTGGCAATTTATTTTATTGGTTATTGCATTTTAAACCAAAAAACTCAACGGGACACGCACAGCGGCCGTTGAGAGCCCGGTGCTACGTGCGTCTCGCCATTTGTTTGTTTTTAATGGAAATCATTTTTGCATTTAACAACATAAACAGCCCGTCGTCACCATCCCGTCACTTCGCCCTGCAGCCCCAAAGTGAGATGCTCAGTCAGTCAGTCGGGCAGCCAGGCAGGCAGGCAGTCAGTCAGCCCGGCTAAAAAGTTCAAATTCCGTAAACAAACATAGACGCCGCGGCGAAGTAGGAGCTGGAAGCGGTGGCTCCCATTCCAATCCCTCCGATTGTCGATGGCAGCTGCACCTGTCATTGCTGAAACAAACGATAAACAGACATGGACCGTGGACCGTGGACCGAGAAGATTGGAGTTTGGTATTCCTCCATTTCTCACCACAATGGCCCCAAAATTTATGTCTGGGATCAAACAGTTCCCTAACCTCTGAACCGGGCAGGTGATAGGAATCGATACCTCGGCGCAGATGGGGGCGCTACGAGATTTATTGGTTTCACAAAAATATTGATGAATAAATTAACAAGTGTTTTCGGGTTTAATTGACAGATGAATGGGATCCCCGGTAGAATTTCGAGATGCGCGATAAGTGCGCTTGATAACCTCATTTTGGATTTAGAGAGATTTCACTTTCTGTACATTTATTTATTTTCTTTTTTTACGGTTACAAAATACTCTTTTATCATAAGATAATTAATAAGAACTTATTATTTATAAATCAGAGGATTTATATTACTAATTTGGAGTACATAAATTCTTTATTTTAACATAAAATAAAAGCACAAAGCACTGATGGTTTTCATTTTCCAGTCCCAGCTCATCACTTCTTTACATTCACAGCTCACAAGCCCACAATTTCAAAAGAATCCCAATTGATGTCTGAGCCTATCACCCCGCTTGTCAGTCGTCAATACAAATGATTTACGTTTGGATTATCACCCCATAGCACCTCCGTTTAACCTCAATTAATTCCTCCATAATTTATATGAGAGTCATAAATATTTTTTATGCCCATTCGTGTGCTCCCATCCATGGTGCGTCGCCTGTCAAAAAATGTGATTTTATTTCGGTTGCCGGTTTCATTGCATCCCGGCAGGCAAATACCCAAACACAAACGCATAATTCCATAAAATGACAGAAACATGTGTACGAATTTGTTGCCACAGACAGACTGAGATATCTACGCAATGTAACTACATTTGTTGCAGTGCCAGTTGGCCATAAACAAATTCGGGGCGAATCTTTGGGCCATCCGCAAATGCAGATGCAGATGGTGATGCTGATGCTGATGCACATGTAACTGTAGATCCAGATGCAGATGCAGATGGAGACCAAGAGCTCCAGCTTCGGCTAAGCTGTTTACTTAAAGCCGGGGGCTAAATGGGTCTACAGGGGGGCTAAGGGGGGATATGGATCTACACTGTGAAAAACTGATTGGAAATTCAGGAAATGCTCAGGGAATTAATTGAATCAAATTTAAACCGCTTGTTTTAAGAACAATTTTAGTTCTGATAGATATCTTACATTATTTACTAAACCTCCCAACTTTTTTAATTTTTCTAAAATTCTTCTCTCAGTGCCTGTGGGTCGTTTGCCGCTCGCCTGCACTTGCACTGAACCGCCCGAGGGCGGCTTGGAAAACTCCGGCAAAGACGACGACGACGACGACGACGTCGAGGACGCCGGGTCTTAAATGTAGCGCAACTAAGCTCGATTTACAGTTCGGCGAGCTTTTGATTGCTGGCTGATGTGTTTATTTGATTTTAAATATGCCGCTTAAATATTTTGACTATTTATCAGAGGGCATTAGTATTAGTTCACTAGTTCGCTTGAAGTGGCTGCCGTTGGCCGGGCTTTGTTTCCATTGTCTTCGACTTTGGCCTGGAGTCACGGGAGCCGCTCGTTTTCCTCAAGTGGCCCAAACGCTAAGCGGCTTAAACGCCTCGTAGTAGCTGGGAGTTAGTTTTTTTCTTTTCTTTTGGAAAGCAGACAGACAGTTAACAAATGATTACAAACAGTGCAACAAATTGCTAAAAATAAATTATCATTTTATTATTATTTAAATGCCGAGCGGAAACCGAGACCAGCTGCCTGGCAGCATTTAAAGCGGAACGTCAGGGCCATAATTTAGACCCAAAAAGAGCCAGGGAAAAAGTGGGAAAAGTGTGGAAAAAATCGAGCTAAACGCTGCGCACTTTTTCCACTGCAGTGTGAGCCCGTTTCGTGTGAGCACAAGGGTGTGTGTGAGTGTCGCCTGGAACTACAAAAGACCGCATTGTGTGTGATTTATACACCTTAAGCTTCGATGAACGCTATTACACAAACAGCCAGCTGAGTTAGAGCCGAGGTGTCCCGGCCGCCCTTTTTTTTCCTCTTATTTTCTTCGTCTTTTATTTGGCAAGTTGGCGCATAGCCACCAGACAAAGCGGCAGACGCCGACGTTTGGCGGCAATGAAGCCATAGCCATGAAATGGAAATGCATTCAAGTGTGTTTAAGCCGGTGCAGCCTCCCTTCACCGATCTCTCGCTCTCCACATCTCTCCATCTGTCTATTTCTTTTGGGCCAACTCCCACTGCTTTCTGGCCACGGCCAAATACGTATGCGACTACAGATAAGACGTGCTCGATAAAGTCCACAGAAAAAATGAACTCATTTTACGCCTGCATCTTTGTGACTGTCTGGCTCCCCTTACCTCCATCTTTGATTTTGGGCACTGTGAGAAATATGAGTAAATAGTAGAAATATATGTTGGTTTAAGTAAGCCCTGATTCTGATCTCTGATTAAGTATAGATTTATTTGGGCAATTAATGAAAACAAGCTTATGAAAACGTATTCATGTTGAGGTAGGAACTTAATAGTCAATATGGTAAAGAGTCAATAAAGAATTCAACAAGTAAATACAAATAGTTTATTAGTTATTAAGTAACACTGAATTAGATTCTGACATTAATCTCTCTTGCTCCGACTTCTTGATATTTAAAAGAATTTAAACATTGACAAGTCTATATAATATATCTATAACAAGCCTTGGATGCTTAAAACAAATAGTTTCATCAATCTCCTACACAACTGAAACCATAAATAATCATTATCTACAAAATAATAGCTAACGTGAGTTGCTCCGGTGATTGATTTGCTGTGTGAAAAACGCTATCTGGACTTTCTGCCAGTGTGGTTGTGTGTAGCCAGTTGACGTTAACAAGCACAAGCGTACGATGGAATTGAAAAAAACCGTAGGAAGGAGTTTATCAAGTCAATTGAGACCTGCGACAAAAGACCAAGCACGGGGCAACATCGACAGCAGCAGCAGCAGCAGCGGCAGCAGCAGCATCAGCAAAGGCAGCAGCAGCAACATCATCAGCCAGGAAAGCGACTGCTTTTGGTTGCAATGTCTGAATCATCAGCGTTTGGCAGCATTGTCGTGTGCATGTCGTCGGTATCTTTATCAGAAGGCCCGCAGCAGCAGCAGCTTCCCAGTTTCCCAGTTTCCCAGCGACAATGGCATTATACGAACGGCAGGGTGTGTAACAGACCAGCTCAGTTTTAGATTGGCGGACAAAGGCGAGAGACAGTAATATCGAGGAGGAATCTAATTTGCATGCAATACGATTTTTGATAAAAGCTTTTACCCCGACAGCGAATAAAATGCCATGCAACAGCACACTTTGGCGTCTGCAGATGTGGCCGTGACTTGTCCGTGCCCCGTGCTCACTTGACTATTCATAAGAATAACAGCCAGGGTGGCGGATAGGAAAAGCCAGCGACAGATATATATTGGGTTGGGTGGTGGTAGGTATTCCTTGGATTGGGGCTGGGGGTCCTTCCAAAGAACCCGAAGGCAATCAAAAAGTGCATTTGCGTGTGCCGTTTGCTGTCGCCCCGAGCTCGAGACCAAACCGAGAATACGAATCCGCATCCACATCCACATCCATATCCGAATCCGACTCCCAAGCCGAGACGAGGAGGGGCTCTTGCCCGGGTCGCAGGTAACTAGTTGCAACTCCCGGAGAGTGCCATGAACTGCAAGTCACAATTTGACACATGATCCATGGCATTGTCGTGTCTGACACGCGTTTTATCTCCGCTCTGGGAATCTGTGGAGCCGTGAAGCTGCAGCGGGAGCTGAGGAGCCGAGCAGTTGTGGGGGCCGCAGGCACAAAGTTAGGGGCGTGGGCGTTGGCGTGCACATGATGTGCATGCATGTGTTTTTCCTAAATGATTTCCAAAGAATTTTTATTGGGGGAAAAGGGCGAAAGCGAAAACACAGGCACTAAGAGAAAATGTTAAAGGGTTTTCAACACAACAAAATTGTGTTTGATTTTAAAATAGTTTAAAGATGCATTCTAATTTTCATTTTATATTATTTATTTATTTATATTTCAATCTAAAGCAGTTTTGAAAAGTTTATGAAACTTAAATTTATTCTAAACTCTTATTAATTTATCAGGAAAAACTCTTGAACTAAGGTCTTTATAGTTTTTAAGATACAAATGGGTTCTTTTAATCTGATTTTATAATCTCAGGCTGGAAGAACCCATTCGTATCTGCAAACAATAGAGATACTTTAACCAGATTGTTTCCTGATGAATTTCTATTATTATGAACCTCAAAGATATATGTATCTATTTTTCCCCTGTGCATCAAGCAGCATGCAACGACAAAGACAGGGATCGATGGAACGGGGAGCGTAGGAAACTTTATTGGCGTCTTCAAATTGTCAACTCGAAGTTCCGAAGTGTTTTATTTTATGCTTTGTTTCTCATATTTTCCCGATGCCTTTTGTTGCCCAGCCCCGGCCAGTGCCAGTGCGTTGTTTTATCGCACATCTGTAAAAGGGCTGCGCCGGCTCTCGGTTTCAGTTCCAGATTCGGATACGGCATACACTTGCATATATATATATATGATGTTGGGCTTATATCGGTGGGGGTGGGTGTGCGCCAATGGTTATAGGGCCATTGGGGTCCCGGAGATGGAGCTGTAGCTGCTAGCCGTAGATGGAGTTCAAGTTGAAGTCTATGACGAGGGCTTTTTATTATGCGCATTTCGGTTTTTATGCCTCGGTTCCGGCATGTTTTCGTACACATTTCTAAATATCGTACTTAAACGCTTACACATGTGAACGACGCGCGACGGCAAATTGAAATGGGAAACCGCTCGGCATTTAGTTAGCGGAGTGAGTCGGAGTCGGAGTGTCAATATTTTCGTTCGGGAAAGGGTTTTTAATGATGTGGCTGACTTTATGGCCCCATCAAATGGCTCTGTCAACACTTTGCTCTCTGTTGTGCAATGCCTTCGATAATGTTTCGATGTCCATTAAATCAATCATTATTTGTCTTACACCATGCACATGCCTGCAAAAGGATGGGTGGGTTAATATCGCTATAAAAATTAAGAATTGTTTTTTATTAAGTACACGACTTAAAGTTGCATTATGTCTTGCAAAACTCCTGATTAAAATTATACCTACTTATAATGAATTAATTATAACAAGAAAGGAAGCTAACTTCGGCATGCCGAAGTTTAAATACCCTTGCAGTAAGTAAGAAGAAGAAGGAAAATCTTCTGACTTTTTCGTTTT
>VNJV01000389.1:9810-21882 GCA_008042635.1 Drosophila nikananu | reverse complement strand
ATAATGGTTACTGGTGAATTACTCTAAGATTTTAAATATAAAAACTATGTAGAGTAAATTGAACATTATTTTGCTTAATCTTAGACCAACCGGAAGCAATTATTAAATGGATTTCAAATCTATCTCCTGTCTAAACTAAAGTTAAAAGCCTTATCTATGTTTAGACTCCTTTAAAATTGCTTTAAGACCTTGTTATAATTATAGAAAAACCTCTAAGATTCCTGTTTTAATATCTATTTTAAGGCTCCTTTTAAATTGATTTAACACCTTGTTATAATTATAGAAAAACCTCTAAAATTCCTTTTAAATGCGTTAAGATGTACATAAGTAAGTTAGATTTCAAATACACATCTATTTCCGAATACCATAATTCAATACAGCAGTCAGACAGTACCAGAAAAGTTCACTTTATAAATAAAACATTACAAAACAAAGTATAGAGAGAGAGGAAAACATGAATGCTCAACCCTCCGTGCTAAATGGTAATTTCTCCCAAATTAGTTTAGGGCGCTTTTCAGGGGGCTGCCGCTGCTGCCACAAGTGAGACACTGACGAAGCCTACCGCAAAGTTATTGCCGTTGTTTGTCTTTCACGCCAAAGCTTGAAAAATCCAACAAAAAATGGGTAACAAAGAGGCGCCCAAAGAAACGAGCTACACTGTAACACAGCACCAACAGAGTGACAGCCGACACCGCCTTCCTTTGGGGCCGCCTTCCATGCATGTCGTTTAGCTTACACACACCTGACTCTATTAGCCGCCTCACGGAATTGACCCAGAAAATTCGAAACAAGGCCCAGGCGATTGATTTTTGTGTCATCGACTGGCAGTTAGGAGTAGGGCGGAATTTGGATTATTGGGTTACCCAAATTTGGGGCTCGAAATAAATGCTTTGCATCAGCCTTTCACACGTGTAAATGTCAGCCTTTTCCGGGAGTATAAATCTGTGATTTTATAACCTTGAATACCACGCACCGAGCGAGCAAGACAATGAAGGTGCTGGCTTTTATTATTATTAAAATACCAACTGATCGTTATATTTTTCTAGGACCGCCTTGGCAAGAAGCTAAAGGAGCAGGGACCTTGTGCTCGGGTTCGGAAGATAAGACCTCTAAGCATGGGCGGCAATGTGGAGCAGCGTCCCTGGACACCAACGGTGCGCATAGGCAAGATAGCTGCGGAGACCACCAATCCTGGCCCGGCCATAGTCCAGCTGCCAACATTGATTGGTGAGTGTTATCAACATTTATACCTCGTACTCTCTTGTAACTCCAATCCCCCCCCCCCATTTGCAGGCAGCAAAGTGCCCGACTCCAAGAAGAAGGCAGCACCCTCGTACTCCTTTGGCCACAAGCTGGGCGGCAAATACGAGACCTTTGGTCCTGGTCCAGCCCAGTACAATGTGACGGGTTTGCGGGCCAAGGGACGTGACTATCCGCGGGCTGCCACCCTCCAGAGTCGGCCCAAGGAGCTGTCGCGCTTCTCCAATCCCGGACCCGGGGAGTACGATGTGGTGCCGGCGGCCAAGGCGGTCATCGATGCCACGCCCAAGTACACCTTTGGCCAGAAGCCGGCCAGCCTCAAGCAGTTCCAGATCCCAGGTGAGTGGCGGCAGCTCCTCCTTCATAGCCCTGCTCTCCCTCTCGCTCTGGTGGTGTTTTGAATGGTGTTTTTGGACTTGGATTGGTTGGAGTTTTGGAGATTTGAAGTTGAGTTCGGGCTTTCGGTGTGTGGTGTTGCATGCGCGCGGCTTGAACGAGTGGAGGTGAAGGTTCATCAATCATGGAGCATCCTTGTACATAGAAGCAACTCATTAACCCATCTGAAACCATCGGGCAGCGCGTAAGTTGCCTAGAAAGTTGCCTTTCTTTCATAATTTTTTCCCATTCTTCGGACTCCCAACTCGGTAGCTTGTGTAGATGTAAACTGCTTGAGTAGTTTTCTAAAAATGTATCTTCGTCTGCATCCCTTGGATATATCCTTTGTATCGAATGTAGTTATCACTCTTAGTGTTTGCTTTTAATTTTTATAGGGATTGCAAGTGATGGATTCAAGTGGGGTATTTCTTTTTGAGCAGCTGTAAAATGTGTAGAGATATCACCAAATGTAGTAGTTTGAATGTCGCTTTATTTGGTCTTTATTCTCTTTATTTTCTTGATTTATTTCTGTCTTTTAAAAACTTTCTTTTTATACCTTAAATAGCTCTCAGCTGATAATTGAAATAAATTTCATGGTGGCCTCTAAGAATGACATCAGTTTTGTTTATAACTTAATCATAGACTTGAGTTTAATCAAATTGAAAATATAAATGAGTCATTATTATAAAGAATACTAAAAAATGATTCAGATTAGTAAAAAAAGAATCTATCTTCCTCTGTCAAAACAGGAACTTTATGACTTAATTTCCTAAATGTTTAGCTTTAATTATGTTTTATTTATTCCACTTCCTTTGATTATTAGCTCTGTTTTGTATATGTAAAAATATATGTTTGTGTGTTCTTTAAGCGTTTCGGTAATTTGTGTTTTGTTTATGCTTTTGTTTTCGTTGATTCGATTTTAATTTGTGACGTTTTTCTCTTTTGATGAATGAATCAAACACTCAGGTCCCAGCCATTACCGAGTGGTGCCTCTTGATGTGGTCAAGCGGCGAGCACCACGGTATTCCTTTCGCATTAAGGTTGACGTTTACATTGTTAACAATCCAGGTAACCCAACTAACTGTTGCGTTGCGGTGTTGGCCCTCCTCCCCCCCAACTTCTGACTAACTTCTAAACACACCCACCACTAACTAACTCTCTTTCGAGCTCCTCTCTGTATCTGTATCTGTATCTTATGCTGTAACTCTAGCTCTTCACCCCCTTAGTCGTAGCTCACCTAGTTTAGTTAGCTAGATAGTAGAACTCTTTAGTCTAAAATGGAAGTACCAACCTTTTATGTTTTATTAACACTAACAGCTCCGAATAGCTATTGCCCTGAAAGGGTCACGCAATCAAAAAAGAATGCGCCACGCTACACTTTCGGTAGACGAACTAAAATCCAACACGATCAGGGCACACCAGGTAATATTCCCCATTTGATATCTCGTACCTGTACCCACCTCAAGCGATCCCCAATTGGACAGTATATAGAATCCATATAGAATTGTTGCGCTTTTCCGTTCCGTATTCCTCCTTACACCCTCACTCCTCTCAGTGGAGTCCCTAATGCTGATCTCTGTACCCTCCACAGCTCCCGGCGCCTATTGCCCCGAGAAGGTGAAGCTGAGCAAGACGCCGGAGTTTAGCTTTGGCATCAAGCACCACGAACAGCGGCCGGACTACACGCCAGGTAAGTGATGATGAATCCTTCTTAGCAGTTCATTAGCTTTGCTATATAGTTTAAAGCACAAATTATAGTTGCTTTGTGAATTTTCTTGTATTATTTTGGCACATAAATCAGCGCCAGGCACCTACAAACCCGAACAGGTTGTCCTGGAACACATGCCCGCCTACAGCTTTGGCCTGAAAACCAAGCACGTTCAGGTCAGCGACACGCCAGGTGAGAGTCCCTACCGCTTTTAGCTAGTAGCCTGGCTTTCTAAACACATTCTTGGGTTATTTTCAATAGCACCCGGTGCTTACAGCCCCGAAAAATCGCGTTTACACTCGACACCCGCTTACACGATCGCAGGAAAGGCCTCGCATGATGTTGTCGATTGCACACCAGGTGAGTAGAATCACAGAAAGATGGCACAGAGCTTGCAATTCGATCTCACTCCTCTCCCACCCACTCACACAATCTCGATACCCACTATCTATTCCAGCTCCCGGCGCATACGAACCCGAAAAGTGCGTGCTGGGCAGGACGCCCGCCTTCAGCTTCGGGCATCGCGTGGAGCTCGTCAGGGCCAGTGACACCCCTGCGCCGGGCACCTATCAGCCCGAGAAGGTGCGGCTGGATCACACGCCAGCCTTCACCCTCGCCGGCCGTCCTGAGGCAAAGATCGCCAGCGAAACCCCGGCTCCCGGTTCGTATGCCCCGGAAAGGTACCGCTTCGACAGCACGCCGGCCTTCACCTTCGGCGGTAAGCACGAGCAGCGGCTCGACAGCTCCACTCCGGCACCGGGTGACTATTGCCCCGAACGAGTCCGCCACGATCACAATCCCGCTTTCTCATTCGCCGGTCGCCATGAACTGCACAAGACAAGCGACACACCAGCTCCCGGAGCATACGACACGGAAAAGGTGCGGCAGGACCACAACCCCGCCTTCTCATTTGCCGGCCGCCACGATCTTCGGAAGCCAGAAAATACCCCAGCTCCTGGAGCGTACAGCCCCGAAAGGGTTAGGCAGGATCATAATCCAGCATTCTCAATGGCTGGAAAGCACATCCAAAAGATCTCGAGTGACACACCAGCTCCTGGTGACTACTGTCCCGAGAAAGTGCGACTGGACCATACTCCGGCCTTCTCATTTGGGGGAAAGAGCGATCCTAGGGTTGAAAATAATACCCCAGCTCCGGGTGACTATCATCCCGAGAAAGTCAGGCAAGATCACAATCCCGCCTTCTCATTCGCAGGTCGCCACGATCACTCAAAGCCTAGTGATACTCCTGCTCCAGGAGCTTACTCACCAGAAAAGGTCAGGCAAGATCACAACCCCGCATTTTCCATGGCGGGAAAGCATATCGAGAAGATAGTTAATGGTACCCCAGCTCCTGGAGACTACTGTCCCGAGAAAGTAAGATTGGATCACAATCCAGCCTACACTTTTGGAGGCAAAAACGATCCTAAGATAGAAAACAATACCCCTGCGCCTGGAGATTACCACCCTGAAAAGGTTAGACAGGACCACAATCCCGCCTTCTCCTTTGCTGGCCGCCATGATCATTCTAAGCCTAGTGACACACCTGCTCCTGGAGCTTACTCTCCTGAAAAGGTTAGACAGGATCATAACCCGGCTTTTTCAATGGGTGGCAAGCACGATCCTAAGGTCTCCAATGACACACCTGCTCCTGGTGACTACTCCCCCGAGAAGGTTCGCTTGGATCACACCATTGCTTACACCTTTGGAGGCAAGTACGATGCCAAGACCGAGAATAGTAACCCCGCTCCGGGAGATTACCACCCCGAGAAAGTCAGGCAAGATCACAATCCCGCCTTTTCCTTCGCGGGTCGCTACGATCATTCCAAGCCAAGTGATACTCCTGCTCCAGGAGCTTACAGCCCCGAAAAGGTTAGGCAAGATCACAACCCCGCATTTTCCATGGCAGGAAAGCATATCGAGAAGATAGTTAATGGTACTCCAGCTCCTGGTGACTACTGTCCCGAGAAAGTAAGATTAGATCACACCATTTCCTATACTTTTGGAGGCAAGTACGATGCCAAGACCGAGAATAGTAACCCCGCTCCGGGAGATTACCACCCGGAGAAAGTCAGGCAAGATCACAATCCCGCCTTCTCCTTCGCGGGACGCTACGATCATTCAAAGCCTAGTGACACCCCTGCTCCAGGAGCATACTCACCAGAAAAGGTTAGGCAGGATCACAACCCCGCATTTTCCATGGCTGGAAAGCATGTCGAGAAGATAGTTAATGGTACTCCAGCTCCTGGCGACTACTGTCCCGAGAAAGTAAGATTAGATCATAATCCAGCCTACACTTTTGGAGGCAAAAACGATCCTAAGATAGAAAACAATACTCCTGCGCCTGGGGATTACCACCCAGAAAAGGTTAGACTGGACCACAATCCCGCCTTCTCCTTCGCGGGTCGGTACGATCATTCAAAGCCAAGTGATACTCCTGCTCCTGGAGCTTACTCACCAGAAAAGGTTAGGCAGGACCATAATCCAGCATTTTCTATGGCAGGAAAGCACATCGAGAAGATAGTTAATGGTACTCCAGCTCCCGGCGACTACTGTCCCGAGAAAGTAAGATTAGATCATACTATTTCTTACACTTTTGGAGGCAAGTACGATTCCAAGATCGAGAATAGTAACCCAGCTCCGGGTGACTATCATCCCGAGAAAGTCAGGCAAGATCACAATCCCGCCTTTTCCTTCGCGGGTCGCCACGATCATTCAAAGCCTAGTGACACTCCAGCTCCTGGAGCTTACTCGCCTGAAAAGGTGAGACAAGATCATAATCCGGCTTTCTCAATGGCTGGCAAGCACGATCCCAAAGTCTCCAATGACACACCTGCTCCTGGTGAATACTCCCCCGAGAAGGTTCGCTTGGATCACACTATTGCTTACACTTTTGGAGGCAAGTACGATGCCAAGACCGAGAATAATAACCCGGCTCCTGGGGATTACCACCCGGAGAAGGTTAGACAGGACCACAACCCCGCCTTCTCCTTCGCCGGTCGTCACGATCACTCAAAGCCTAGTGACACTCCTGCTCCTGGAGCATACTCACCAGAAAAGGTGAGACAGGATCACAACCCCGCCTTTTCAATAGCTGGTAAGCACGATCCCAAGGTTTCGAATGACACACCTGCTCCAGGTGACTACTCCCCCGAGAAAGTTCGCTTGGATCACACAATTGCTTACACTTTTGGAGGCAAGTACGATTCCAAGACAGAGAATAGTAACCCTGCTCCGGGAGACTATCATCCCGAGAAAGTCAGACAAGATCACAACCCCGCCTTCTCCTTCGCTGGCCGGCACGACCCGCACAAGCCCAGTGAGACCCCTGCCCCAGGAGACTACTCGCCGGAGAAGGTGCAACTGGACCGAGCACCCGCTTTCAGCTTTGGTGGCAAACACGACCCCAAGGCGGATCATCTCCATCCCGCGCCCTGCGACTACGCCCCCGAGAGAGTTCGTCTCGACCATACACCCGCCTACACCATTGCAGGTCGCCCGGCCGCGGAGACCGTCAGCCAGACTCCGGCTCCGTGCGACTACCATCCGGAGCAGTGCCAGGTGGACCGCAGCACGCCAGCGTTCACCTTCGGCATGCGGCTGGGACGGGAGCAGGTCTCCGACACACCAGGCAAGTCCAGAAACGTTCTTAGGAAGCAGCTCTCTCTGCAAGAATTAGCCTTTTACACTCCCCTGGAATATTGACCATTCTAGCACCGTCCGCGTACGAGCCGGAAAAGCACACTCTGCACTCCACACCCGCCTACACCTTTGGCACCAAGTCACACGTCCGGGTGACCACCGACGCACCAGGTAAGGTTTCCCCACTCCCCACTTGGTAGTGTTGCATGTTGCATGTCGCCCGCTTTGTTTGTTTATTCCCTGCTCCCCGTGTATCCTCCAGCCCCAGGTCACTACCATCCCGAGCAGTGCAAGCTGGACAGCTCGCCAGCGTATAGTTTTGGCCTGAAGACGGCACCGATTCCCTCGCTTCCAGGTAGGTGACCAACCCCCAAGCCCGCTTTTCTTGGTGACGGCTTGTAAGATCCGTACGATTGTCGTGTTTTGTGTTTTTTTGTTCTTGGACTATTCCATGTTTGGTTCGCTCACATCCTCTGGTGTTCTGGCCATCCGAATCTCATCCGAATCTCTGTAAATACTCACCAACCCCCCAACTCACTAGAACCCAGGGGTGCGTACATCGAAGATCGCATTGTCCAGAGACGCGAACGCCGCCTGGCCAGTCCCGGTAAGAGAGAGTGTGTCCCAGATCACACTTCACGCATTGCACATCTATGTCACTCCCTGCTTTTCCGCCTGAAAGCGTTTCAAATGTTGTCAGGGATTATTGTTGAGTAGAATTACCTCGGTTGGTGGAAGGGCAAATCCCCTAGTTGATCGCGAGATTCGTCATGAAGCTGTTGCAGTGGCTCCCCCTCTACTGCATTCTGGTGCAGGGACGCAAACGGCATGGTGAGATATAGTTCTTCAAAGATCTGGCCTCCGATTTACTGCTTCTCCTCCGTGCAGATCGGAATCTCGCCTGTTTGAAGCTCAACAGGTACAGACATGAGAGGTTCTGCTTTTACCCGAAGCGTCACTTTTATGTCTTCCACCGAGTCCTCTTCGACTGCATCAAGGTGATGAGAAGCACACAGTCCTCCTCTCACAAACCTCCCTTAAAGTTCTTTGTCTCTTCCCGGGTTTTAAGGTGACCTCCCGCTGCCCAAGGATGTACGCGGATAACGAATATTATTCGATGAAAACATGCCGCAACGACTGCGCCTTCTTCATGCAGATTCCAAAGGGCTCGAAATCAAATAATAGCTCGAAATCAAATAGTAGCTCGACATCAACTAATAGCTCGGCAGCAACTTGAGTTTAAAGAGTAAAGGAAGACCCAATATAAAAGAAGGTTCATGCTTTCTCACATCTTTTCGTTAAAGTTTAATCTATAATTGATGTCCTCCGAAATAAATCTTATTATAAGTCAGTTTCTGCTTCATTTGAAACGCTTAGTGTGCTTGATTTCCTGCATTTATATTTTGAGCTCCATTACATTCTAAATTATTTTCGCCTATTTTCTTTTGTTTTTCATTCAATTTAATCTGAAAAAATTCCCGCACAGTACGTAACAATGGTGAGTGCAGCACTGCAACCACCACAACCACCACCACGACAAAGACCTTTGTCAATGGTGTGGAGCAGCCGGAGCTGCAGCAGACGCACATCTCCACCTCCAAGCAGGTGAATGGCATCCACAAGGAGCCACTGCCGGCACCTGCACTGAGCAATGGCAATCACTCCCAGGCGGTTAGCACCACCACCAGCACCAGCACCACCACTCGGGTACAGCAGGTGTCCCATGGCCAGCAGGAGAGTGCCAATCTTAAGGTGTTGGCCAGCGGTAAGTCGGATGCGAGTGCCACCAAGGCGGCAGCGGTCAGTCACCAGCGAGTAGTCCAGTCGGATGGCGCCATCGTGACCAGCGGCCAGTCCACCAAAATGCGGACGGTGAAGTACGCTGTGGAGGCGAGCAGCGTGCAGGAGAAGATCATCAGGTAAACAGATTTGTGGATTTATTAATGAATGGTGCAACGCTCGAAGGGATATAGGGCTTCAAGGTGGCATCTTCCCTAAGATCTAATCGACCCTTTTATCCCTATGAGCGTCCTAGTACTTCCTTGTTCCCTTTTGGTGTGTGTGTTTTTTTTTTGCAGGCACCCTCCATGTCAAGATCACCCCCAGCCAGTCCGAAAACCAAAACTAACCCGAAACATACTCAAACATCAAGACCCAGAGTCCAGCCCCCCTGAACTAACCAACTTCCTGTTTATCATATGAGAAACATAGTAACTTTCCATCTCCCAAACAGCTCCTAATGTCTACAAGATACCCACCGTCATGGGCAGCAGCAAGGAGGGTAAGATCCGCTCGGCACCGGCCTACACGATCACGGGTCGCGAGAAGCCTCCTTTGATTCCGGTCATGATCTTCCCGGGACCCGGCTATTACGATGGCGAATACACCGTGGTGAAGCCCAAGCCGCCGGTCTACTCGATGCGTGGCAAGTACAGGATGGGCAGCGAGGATGCCAAGCCCGGACCCGGTGCCCATTGCCCGGAGAAGGTAAGAGTCGTGGGTCTTAACTTTTATAACTTAGAAATTAGAAAATTAAGGAGATAATGTAGTAGCAGATTTTAAATAGCAAAATGTAGCAAATGTTGTTAAACCCCCTCAACTAAACCTCCGCCCGCAGTACTGGGAGAAGCGTTCACCGCCGGCCGTGTCCTTGGGTATCCGGCACTCGCCCTACTGTCGCGCCGACAGGTTCCACAGAGTGCCCGAGGCCTGCAATCAGTTCCTGCTGGCGAACCGGGCCGATCGGCCCTACATCAATTTCTGAAACATATATCTTCAAAATTTTAAGATTAAATGTAGTTGTTGTCGCCGTGTTAGCCTGTGGTTAATTTCGTGTTTTATATCATTTCTGACCTTAGATAAACCTCTCCCACGTGCCCGCCTACAGCTTTGGGATCAAGCACTCGCAGTACTTGGGGCGCCTCAACGAGAAGAATGCCGAATTCGATTACAGCTTCTCGGGAATCTGCTGAGGAGGCAGCCGGCCAGGGAGGAGTGATCCTGCCCCTTCCCAACTCTGCCCAGACGATGGATGGTCTTCGATAGCCTTGAATATGAACCGCTTCCTTACCTTAACTACACTACCTTTGCTAACCTCTAAGTTTATACTGTTTCTGAAACCTATTTGTAAGTCGGAAAGTGCGTTGTGGAATGTTACAAATTGTATACACGAAATATATACAGAGAATATTACTAATAGAGGTGTGCTGGTTTTTTCTGAATATATTTAATTTTATATTTAATTATTTATATTTGGGAGTGTTCTTTTAAATTGTATAGTTTTCCGTATAAATTCTTTCTTAAAAACGATGAACTTAAGGTGAAACGATTAGTTAAACATTTTAGAAAATACTGAATTTTTCTAAGTACTTGAAATAATTTTGTGAGTTAAAAAGCCATTAAAATCGTATTATATAGATTTTATCATAATGGCTTTTATATATATTGATGTATTCTTTTTTGGTACTCTTTAAAAAAAGATTCAATGTCAAAGATCTCTTTTATAACAGAGATAATTATACAGCGCTCAGCAATCATATATTCCTATATCCTATATATCCTTTTTCCATTTTCTTCAATAAATGAAAACCCTAACTAAGAAATTAAAACTACGGTCCTTTAACATTCGGTATTTTTTGTTTATTATTCTGTGAGTGCGCACCTGTTACCAGTTTTTGAATTGAATTCGTATTACAAGCTAAGTGAATTTGCAAGACTCATAATATAAACATAAGAACTCCTTCCCAGCTCCTGTTGGTGGTCTTCCAGCTTCGCTCTCAGTTCTTGGTGAGCTCGATCTCGGCATGAAGGCAAGACTTGCCCTGGAAAATAGACCGGAAAGATATAAATAATATATAATATATAAATAGTTAAAAGCAGCACGCACAGTGTCATGCTTGATCTCCGAATCAATGATGAGGTGACCGCGGGCCATGCCCAACATGGCCTTGTACTTGGAGAGGTCCACCGTGTGGTCATTGGCGCAAACCTTCTCCTCCGCCACCGGACAGGTGGCGGGGGCCCCGAAGAGCTTGAGCATGTCCTTGGCCTCGGAGGAGGCCTGATCGATGGCGGCGCACAGGTCCATCTTGCCCTCCTTCATCACGATGCCGTCCTTCTGGACCTTGAACTTGGCCACCGCCGTGCCGAAGGGTTTGTTGATGATGCAGCCCGAGGGAACCAGCTCGCACTTCTTGTTTAGCTTCAGGCTAAAGTCACTGCCCACAGTGATGATGGCATCCTCGCCGGCACAGTTCTCCATCTTCACCAGCTTGGCCTTGTAGCCGTTCTGCGGGGGGAATGTGTGTTGATTTATTTTTTATTAATTATTTTTGAAAATATTGTATCAAAACTTACACAGGCCAAAGCAGCCTCGAAGGCCACACAGCTGACAAGGAAAAAGCAGATCTCACGCAGCATTTCGGTCGGTGCTCCAGGTGACTTTGGTGTCACTCCTCGATGGTTCTGGCCGTATTTATATTGCGGATCGCAGTGTAACCCCAATTTCCGTTTTTCGGGAATCGCAATTATTTGCGCATTAAGCGGTACTTGGCCGCCCCGATCGCTGATCGTTCGACTCAATTGATTGCCGGATCCCAACTGGGCAGACGGTCATCCATTAGGCACCTAAATGGAGCAGCCGGAATTTGCAGGTCCGCTCAAGCGTTTTTAATTGCCTTTGGACATGGCAATGTCTGTGTTTTTGGATGGAGTTTGATCTCGCCTCTGATTCATCGAAATAAATGTGTTTGCACCCGAAACTATTTTTAAACAGAAGCTCAATTGCCATCGCTCGTCCGTTTAAAATCTATTCGCTGTAATTGATAAGCTCGGCCATCACTCTTGTTAGTTGTCAACTGCATCGGATTCGTTCCGATTTGTATGCATTTTAATTAAATTAATTGTATAAAAAATGGGATGCAGGGATAAGACAAAGGGTTATTTATTTTAGTTTCATTTAGGGTTTTACCTCGCAATGAAACTTGGTTTGGTTTTTTCTCCTTAGTTTTTAATGGAGAACTTTTCTGCATTCAAAACTCGATTTATAATTTTTGGCCAATTTTTAACAATTTTGACGATGTAACCCCTTT
>VNJV01000383.1:0-15027 GCA_008042635.1 Drosophila nikananu | reverse complement strand
ACACAGACGGACAGACGGACAGACAGACATGGCTAGATCGACTCGGCTGTTGATGCTGATCAAGAATATATATACTTTATGGGGTCGGAAATGCTTCCTTCTGCCTGTTACATACATTTGCACGAAATTAATATACCTTTGTACCTACGGTACATGGTATAAAAATGTTTCTTCATATTTTAATCACCAAATGAAATGCTACATAAAACGAAGCCATCTTGTGGCGAAACGGAGTTTGTTATGTATATAAATATATACATATGTATATACAGTGGCTCGCAGCTTATTTCGTGCAGAGGTAAACTTGATATTAAAACTCGTATAGCTGCCAAACTATACGAGGTATCAACAAAATTTAAATGCAGTTATGTTAAGAATACTTTTGGCAATAATTAGGGCACTTCATTATTTTTAAACTCTTTTAAATAACGCTTAAATCTTAAAAATACTAAAAATACTGCCTTTTTTGATGTCACAGCTTATTTCGTGCAAGAAACTTTATCTTAAATTCTTAAGTTTTTATTAAACTTAATAGTTTTTGTGGCCTCCCTGCTGTTTAATGACATCCTTAAAAATAGTTTTTGTCAAAGAAACCAACTTTTCCGACGTGTCCTTTCGAATCTTGGTCCATTCTTCGAAGAGGCCTGTATTGACCTGATTTTTAATCGAAATCGATCTCTTGCGGATAGCCAGATCCAAAATTGCCCACAAATTCTCTATAACGTTTCGGTCTGGTGACTGGGCAGGTGGATTCACTATGTTTGGACACTTCCAGACCATCCAGGTCCGCACAAGAGCCGATTTGTGCTCGGGGTCATTATCCTGGTGGATTCAAAAAGTCTCTTCTATGCCCAATTTCTCTCTATGCCCAATTTCTCTTGTGAATCAACCGGGAGCCCCCCTCGTTGCCTCCAGAACGTCAGCCCTGGTCTTAGTAATGAAAGTGGGTTCAGCCCCCACGTTGAAAACAGTGAGATCCCTAGATACAAGATAGTCTAGTAAACACTTACCTCTATCGTTGTTGTCCGTGCTGCCCCATGCCACATTGTGCGCATTGGCATCACACCCCAGTAGTAGGGGTAGACTTTTGCTGCTGCAATGCTTCACCAGATCCTGAACCTCTGGTGGGGGGGCATCCGTCACGTCTCCTGGGAAGTATGCCGACGCCGCCACAATACTCCCGTGCTCGCTAGTGATCATCACCGCTACTAGATCTCTGTTGAGAAATTTAGAGAGACATAGAAAGTTAATATCCTTTCGCACCAAGATGCAAGCTCTCGGTGCTGCCTCCCTTACAACTGCAATATTTTGCATACTCACTTTACTTAGCCCGCAGATCCTGCCTCTGACGACCCAAGGCTCCTGGATGAGCACCAGCCCCAGGTCAGACCTGGAGACCAACCTGCGGATGACAGCCGAGGCTGCCTTCGAGTGATGCAGGTTGATCTGTGCCACGCTGGTGACCCCCATCCTTCTTCACCCTCCGAGAGCGTTAGATAGGCCTCTTCAGCTGCTGCTTCGGGGTCGAGCCATTCAGCTTCGCGGCACTCTTCGGGTGAGGGGCCAGGCCCCTGCGCGGCGACAGCTTGCCACCATCGTCCAGAGCCTCCTCCTTCATCCGCTCTGCTACTTCTGTTGCGGTTAAGCCCCGCGTGTTTATATTTTTAAATTTCTTGTTCTCCATAAATTGGTCCCACGAGTGTAGGGGAAGGTAGTACCAGCGTGTCATAGCCCCCATTAACACGCTGGGGCCAGGTGTACTCACCGAGGCGGCCAGGTATCGGTGAGGCTCCGTCCAAATACAGTCGGTTACCCCTGACTGAAAAACCAGCCAATGGGCACGGAAACGCATAACACCCTGGCTTAGGGGAGTGAGGTGGCACCCTTGCCTCAGGACGTCACCACTGCCCTTTGTGAGATGTTGGGGATAGGATGTGGGTAGGAACACGTCTAGGATCTATGGAGTGTGTAAGACTATGTCTTAAAGACGGCCAGACAAGCGCCTTGTCGGTACTACAACGGTGTGGTACCCGCTGTTGTCCGGGACTGCTTATTCAGGACAAGTCGCTATTCGCAGCTAACCTCCACAGGAGGCCATGCGCTATCTGCAACCTGCGACCCGTCCGGTGGCTTCAGCTAGCCCACCTCAGAACCATCTCACTAGTTCTTTAGTACCAGATAATGGCTACATACTGGGAGCTGAATATTTGGACCAATTAGAAAACAGAGTTAGTTAAAAGCAAAATCAATATTTTTAAATTCTTAAAATTTTTAGCAGAGTTTTTTGAATACAAAAGATTTTATTAGTGTATTTTATTTATTAAATTTTTATAGAATTTCGGAAAAAGTTTCATATTTTTATTTCCACTTGAAGTATTTTTGGTCGCCCGCCCCATACAAGACCGATCACTGTGCTATGGCAGCTATATGATATAGAAGTCCGATTTTGATCAAATTAAGGGGGTCTTCTACTTACGAGGCCGAAATTTTGGCCTATTTTCAAAAATTTATTGTGAGAAAACTGCACAAGATAGTGACATAATTTTTTATTACTTTTATACATCTTTAAACTTAACACAACGGGGAATTCTAAGGGTGTTCAGCAGGTCATTCGTGGATTATATAGGGTCAAAGTGGGGTCATCAAAATTTTAGGGGTCATTTTTCTGGTATCATAACTACCATTCAACTTTCCCGATTTGAAAAAAAATAATTTTATTTGTATTCAGTTTTACGTTTTCTATGCTTCTCCGAGTACGATGTTTTTTAAATTAAAATTTTTTTAAAGTTCAATTTTCAACCATGTTTTTTCACCTGTTAGAGGGTGAAAAAATTAAACAAAAAATTTAACAAAAAATCGTACTCGGAGAAGCATAGAGAATTGTTTGATAAAGAAGTGGGGAAAAAATGGGTTCGATTCGATGAAAATTACTGGTAAAAGTGATACCAGAAAGTTTCAAACAGGCGATTTTCGGGAAAACGCGTTTAAAGATAGGGGAAATGGTAGAAACGTATGGAAGTGGAAATCTTTCGGCCTTCGTTTACCCATGAAGGAATGCGAATTTTACCAAACCCTTTATATATCGTATTCCTCAGATTTTTACAGAATATATTTAATAATTTTTTTAGATTTACTGTAAAAATTGCATAGTGATAGCTCCAATAGAAGTATTTTTGGCCTTCCGCTCCATACAAGACCGACCACTGTGCATTGGCACTAACCTTATGAATATGGCTTTTGTGCGGACGTCATAATTTAAATTAATTGAAATTAGTTCATACCTACTATTTCAATCCTAACTAATTGCTGAAATGAAACTGTTTAATGTGTATCAATTAAATTTTATAATTATTACCTGTAGTCATCGGTACATTTCTGTACTCAATAATAAAGCTCTCAACAGATTGCTTCATACTCGTCTTTAATACTAATAATATTCTCGATAATCAATTAAGTTAGTTTAGTTGATGTAAATGCAAAAAAATTTCTTCGCAGGCCATATCTCATCTTACTGCTAACCATCCATTCTTAGTGAGAATGGCCCTTAAGACGTTGCTGGCGAGTACCAAATCAGAACCGATAGTTCGGACCACTGTTAAGGAGTTCATGTTCGGTTACCCTTCAGCCCTTGCCACATTAGGCAATACTTTTCTTCCAAACTGGATATCTTTTGAAAAGGTGGGTCTTATTGACCGTATGTACGATTTCACTACGGATTACGAGACGTTCTACACGGGAGTGCCAGATCCGGCGTTGTCGGGACTTTATGCGACCTATCGCGGAGAAAAAACCCTTCCCCAATGGGAGGGCAACCATTGCAGTGATATCGAGTACGCCTCGGATGGGACAAAATTTAAAAGCTTTATTCATCCCAACGAGACGGTGAAGTTCTTCAGAAAGAGCATGTGCAGACCTATTAACTTGGTGAGTGCAAGAGGATCAGCAGAAATTACTGTATTTAAAACACTAAATTATTTTTTCAGTACCGGGTTGGCGAAGAAGAAACGTATGGAAGCCTTAAAGGTTATAACTACGTCTTTGAGGATAATGCTTTTGATAATGGTGCAATCAATGAGGCTAACAAATGCTTTTGTCGGAAAGGTAAGTATAATTCATTGGTCAATATAGCTTCAAAACTGAGGGACTAGTTTGCGTAAAAACTGACAGACGGACATGACTAGATCGTTGTTGATGTTGATCAAGAATAAAGTATATAATGCGGTCGGAAATGTCTCATTCACTGCGTTGCAACCATCTGACTAAAATTATAAAACGTGGCAAGGGTATAATAAGAGTTTCAAAGGGTTAATTCGTTTGGCTCACTTCACACTCTTAATCATTCTAGGCGATTGTCAGCCGATTGGACTAATTGACGTCACTGATTGCTACTACGGTTTCCCAATCTCCTTAAGCTTTCCGCACTTCATGAACGGTGACGTGGGACTGAAACAAAACGTCACTGGCATGAATCCTGATCCGGTCGAACACTCGTCGGTATTTGTTATACAACCGGTAGGTACATATGTATGCGGCCTTGGTAAAGTGTTGCCAGCTGCGCATTATTAGTTAGCGAACCAAACAAAAGTTTGTTCCTTTACTTGATATAATAATATGCCTTCAAACAAGATTAAGGGCATTTTGCAGTAATTTAATTACTGAATATTAACTTTTTCCGGCTGATTGAATTTCATGTTAAAACTGGTTTCGGTGATTTTTTGTTTCTTAACGCTTTTCGAGCCTAGAACGGTTTTAACGTTTACCTATTAAAGAATATATATACATAGTGTATGGGGTCGGAAATGCCTCCTTCAATGCGTTGCAAACTTCTGAATAAAATTCGAATACACTGCAAGGGTTTTGAGTTCACTCGACTGTACGAATTATGATTCTAAATGGTGGCGGAAGATATTTTTATTCGTTTTTATAAATATATAACATTTATAAAACTTCTTTGAAACTGGATTAAGAAACTCGTATATACAACAAAAATTAAATATCTATGTTTGAAAAGCCATCGAAACATCAAGATTACCAATTTATCCAATTATTTATTTCTATAAATCTATTTTAAAACTGGTTTGAACAATAAAAACAAAAGTGATCGGACGTAGTTTTTTTCTTGCACTCTCGTTTTGTGATAATTTTTGCATTGAAACAACCGGGGTTTTATTTAAATCTTCTATTTTGTGTCTAATAAAGTTCTTGTTCACTTCGTGTGCATGCTATTCTGTTTTGTGTATTTAATTGTTATTATTTCCACAATTAAGTTGTGCTGCTGGTGTTTGTTTTGCATTTTCTTCTCGTTTGTCCGCTTTCTCGGTGCAGCTGCACTTTTCTTATATTTTCTACATAAAGGGACAGTGGTAAGTCCCTATAATGTCCGCTATTGTCTGCTTCGCTAAAATCTGTAAAAATGTTATTTCTGTCAATGATCTTACAGTCGGCTGCTGGCTGTGCGACAACATTTTGCATGCAAAGTATATTGCTGTTGTCGCTCGGACGGTGGACGATGTAAGAAGAAACATCGGTCTGAGTTACTGCTGCGAGGCCTGTCGCGAGGTTGAAAGAGAAATAATCTCTTTTATGAGGCAAACCAAGGGAGGTGTTAAGGAAATACTATTGAGTTTTCGTAAAACTCAGGATATGTTCTTGGCGCTGGATACTCAATTTAATAGCCTTAAGCAATGAGTCTCCTAGGCGCAAACAAAAAAACCGCAACTGGTCTGCAGCATCTAGGAGGATCTCAACAACCAGCGGCGGACTCCCAACAACAGCATCTCTCGACACAGCCCTCGACCTCAGAATCAAATCAAAGAGTTCTGAGATCGAGTGGTAAAAAAGATTCGGCATCCAAATGTGTTGCGGGAGTGACCGTGCCCCCGGTGATATTCCCCTGGGGGGTTCTCAAATATTGACCCCTCTGATCCCCGCCAATTTATCTGCCCAGGGTGTTAGCCCGGACTACCGGCCGAACAATCAGTCCGCATCGCCGAAAGCCATTATAGTAATACCACCTACGAAACATATATGAATTTGTTATGCTTCTTTTCCCTACTCAGACATCTGAAGATGCCTTCGCCTTTATCCAAGGTAAAACTAGAGCTATACAAATAAAGGTGTAAAAATTCAAATTGTCTTATGCTAGGGATATTTTATCTTTTAAAAGAAATGTCCCTGATGAGCTCTTTGAAACAATATGCTCTAGCAAATTCTGGCCTGAATATTTTGTCGTCAAAGAGTTGGAAGCTAAGAAAAAGAAACGGCGGCCTGTAGGAGTAAGTCTTTCCAGGCCCGAACAGACTACAGCGCCCTCTAACACATCCGCTCCAAAAAACTAATTAAATCCTTCTATATCTCCTATCAGAATGCAAGAGGCTTACTTAGTAAGCTTCCCAAATTGTACTCTGATAGTCCTTCGTTTGCATCCCAAGTTATTGTGTTTTTTCCCAGCTCTGTTCACGATATATCTCATAGCGGTTGACTCCAGCCTCGCGTCTGAATGAACTACTTTTGAGGAGTGCAACGATTTTGAATTCCTTTGTGTGAAGCCATTAGTCAATGTAGCTCCATTTTCATTATTTGTTTCTAGATTCCTCCTTTGTCGGAACTTTCTATTTATTGAAACAGTCATTCCGCTATCCAGATGGTTTCCAATCGACTTTCGGATAAGGATCATTTAGTAGTTCTTGGTGATATTAATATCCCAGGGGCTATTTGGTTCTCAAATAATTCCACCAATTCACTCCTTACCTTAACACAGCATGATTTTATTGCTGGCTTGCTCAACATTTCGCTGTCTCAAGTCAACCATGTACGAAATTCCCTAGAGCTCTTGCTTGATCTCTGTGTTATCTGAGATCCGGCAAGAGTCAGTTTAGCCAGGGTGGCGCCGTTGACGCTTCCTGAAGATCTTTTTCGATGAGACTCTCGACATTGGGACTGAAACGCAGAATATATCTGACTGTCCAGCCAAACAAGTCCTTTGTTTTCGCAAAAAGAACTTTCAACGGCTGACTAACTTTATATCTGATTTTAATTGGTCCGACTTATACATGTACACTACATGGCTGAAGCCGTGGATATTTTTTTCAGTGCCATGAATTCTTTTTTGCTGAATGTGTTCCGTTAACCTCAAATAAGCCTCCTTAGTTTACTAATTGGTTGAGTCATCTTAAAAACAGAAGATCTAGGCTGTATACTAAATATAAACATACCGGTTCTAACTCTGCCGCGTAGAAAACCCGTGGACGTGGAATTTTGGTACTGAATAGTAGTTAACATGATGAGCATTTTATGTGTAAGATTGGTTCTTTGGAGGAATGAGAGAATTATGTTGATATTTGCATGAGTGGAATTGGATCGAAGTTTTATTGGGTTTTATTTGGAGAAGGATAAGGATCTGTGTTCGGAAAGCGAAGAGCAATCTATTAGTAGGTGTCTATCGGCGTATTGTTGCTGTCTGTTAAGGTTTGTTACATTATTTGAACCATTGTAAATTTCGGTTTGCAGTTATTGATGTTTGTGTGTGTAGTATTTCTTGATGATATGAGAGATGTCTTTGATGCTATAGTTGCTAGAATAGATTAGTAGATAATTGTGAGTTTCCCTGTAGCTTTTTATGCCTATGTGGCTCGGGATCCAAATTAATTTTATTTTTGGAAAGTGTTCGGAAATAATGTTTCTTATTGAATTCTGGTAGAAGGAGGGGTTAGTTATTGATTTTATGGAGGGTAGGGAATCTGAGCATATTTTCCTAGTGATTTTGAGCAGATTTTAACATCTTCGTCAATAGCTATTATTTTGCTTGAGTGAACGGAGGAGTACCGGGGTAAAATGTAAATCTGTATCAATGGTAAGCGATAGCTGACTGTATTATTGGGTTTTAAGTCATCTGTGTAACGGAATTGATGGTTACGCAGGGAGTTTTTAAGACAGAGAAACAGTTGATGATAGGGTTATGGGGGAAGTAATGTTTTTTTGAAATATTTCTGGGTTGCATTTTTTAGAATTTTAAATTTTAGCTGGGGAGAATGGGGAGATAAGGATTTGCAGGAGTCAATGATCCTGTCTAATGTGCTAGGGTATCTGTATTTCCTTATTAATGGTTTGGATAGTTTACCTCTTGGAAAGAAAGAAAAAAAAAAACGTTTTGAAGTGAGTTTTCTAGTTAAATAACATATATGTTTTCTATAGAGTTTATTTTTGCTGCTATTAAACGGTTAATAATAGGGGTTCCTCTAATTGCTGAGTTTTGGGACGATTTTAAGTGTTTTAATGTTGGGATGTTAATGCAGCCATTGATAATGTTTGCCCAAAAGCTTATTTTCCGGTAAATGTAAAGAAGTTGACACTAACCGAGGAAGAGTGATGAATCCGAGTAAGAACACCATTCTCCGATGAAAAAGAGCTGTAAGGTTAATTTGGTGGTTATTGTTTCGATTATGTTGTATTATTAGGTGAAAGTCGTCTGCGTAGGCCGTAAATTTAATTTCTTTTCGAATAGATATAATATTTGTAAGAAAATTTTAGGCGAAAAGGTAGAGGATGGCAAATATAGAGACCCTTGAGGGATATTGTGGTGTATTGTATTGCGTTATATTGTCTTTTATCTACGCGCTCTTAAAAACGATCGGCCAACTAGTACGATTTTTTAATTTTGGTTACCTACTTTTTAAGGAATCTGGTCTACCCCTATCGCTTTCTGTAAAAGTGCAAATCAATATGCATTTTAAGGACCTAAGCAACTACCAGACTGTCTCCAAATTCAGTCACCTGACAGCTCCTATGCTATGGTTTGAGATCGTAAGTATTCCTTTAACCAACACGACAGAAGCCATTAATAATGATCTGCATTTAAAGATGATGCCACGGCTACCCGACTCTTTGGACTCACGCTTCAACTTTTACCTGAACATTTTGCCGATGGTTAACCCCCTTGGTTTTTGGAGTGCTCTTTTGTTGGGAGTTGGTCTTTTGGGGCTTGCAATTACCAAGGCTACCCTTCATATGTCTAGCTATGGCCGCCAGTCATCTAAGATTTCCGAAGGTAAATACGCTCGGGCAAATCTTCTCAAGAAGCTAAAAGACAGCGGTGTCGGGACAGCTAATCAACTTTACAGTCCCTGCGAGGTAAAGCTGATAGTTGACCGTACGGGTTCTAAGCAGCTGCCAGTTATTGTGCAATCCGTTGCCGATGACTCGGTTTTTCAGCAGGTGCGACGAAAGTCAGCCTACGCTCTTGACTTGGAGCCAGCGTTATCAGACGCAGGCGAGAGCAGCGATGAGGGCCACAATTACGTTATCCCTTTGGGCCGCAATTCGAAATCGTCCGTGACACTGCATAAAGACGAATGTATGGAATGTTTCGACGACTGCCAATTAAAAGTGGATTCGGGAAACGAATGTTTACCAATAAAAACAGATTTTGACCAGGTGAGTGATTTTATTACTCCTTAAACTGTTCATAAGTACAAAGTCAAAAGAATAAACAAAAAAAAAGGTTTTTACGCAAAAAGTGTAAAAAACAGCTAAGAATCCCATTCTGCATTGGAAGCCTATGTGTAAAAAGTAACAGTCCCTTTTTTTTATTTATTTATATTTTATTAATGCATTATCATAAATCATTGAAAATGTCGATTCTTTGTCTATATTTCTAACATAATCACCTTATCTGTCAATACATTTGACAGCTCTTTTCTCTTCCTCGTCATTACTGACGCTTTAACTTTGGGAAAAGGTGAAAATCAGGCGGCGCCAATTCAGGGCTGTAGGTTAGGTAAGGAACAACAATCCAGCCACAACTTTATTAATTTTCGCAACAATGTCGTGCGCTTAAATCTGCGTCGCCTTTTGTTAAATTCTCTACACCACAAGTGGACTAGTTGAACAGACATACAGTTTTCTCCATACACTGCAGTCAATTGTCGATTCATATTAACAGGTTTGATCGATTTGAAATTGGAAAAACGTATATCAGAACGGATTTCCCACTTGGCGGCGGGATCGATCGAAGGGTCCATCTCGAATGTTTGTCAAGCCTGCACTAAGCGTCGCAGTGACTTGCTCAGGGTACTTATAGAGTTGCGGGACTAAGCTACGCGACCGTGTTGCCAAATGTTGCGTAGCACCTCTTCTTGCGAAGCTATGGAAGGGGGAAAGTTACTTTTTACATGGCACCCATACATTCTATAAAGCTATAAAGCTTATTTTGTAAAAAAAGAAGGTTTATTCGGAACGCAGCAAATTATATACCCGTGCATTTTCAAATTATTTTTAGCTCGCCACCAGCCTTGTCAGTAGTGGGTTTTGCAGCTCACCTTCATCAATCCAAAGTTCAAAGACACGCGAGAGCGCCGGGAGTGGCAGCCCCACACAGGACTGGGAGCGGAGCATTCATTCTAATCAACCCGACGCCACAATAATAAAAGACGTTTAGATACCTCCGTTAGCGAGTAGATTTAATTGTTGGTAGGTGAAATTACATTTAAGCGTAGATCGAACATATTTGTTGGTCATCACATCGCTGTTTTGGGTTTATTTAACATTTTAAATAGTAAAAATTATTATAAAATTGTAGCAATTTTAGTACTGTGATAACTTTAAATGGTAAAATCGCTTGTAGTTGTCCAAATAAGTAGGAAATTCTACAAGTGACCCCTGTAGATAGCAAGAACTTATATACTTACAAAGAAAAAATGAACAAAAATATTTACATCAAATTTTTACTTAAGTTATTTTCGGTAGCCTCTATGAGGAGAATTTTTGCTTACACCTATAAGATAATTTCTGCAGATTTGCTAAAGAATGTTCGGATGTTGTATTGATTTAGACTTTTGAACAAAGTTTGTATATACCCTCAACATACATATACTTTAAGCGTTTAATTATGTAAAGAACAAATATTTTTTAATATAAATAAAATTATTTAAAGCTGTATTTTTATTTATTGACTTAATTTTTCCGATTGGGAATATACTTCCGAACGGCTGATCTGGTTTGGCTTAAAGTTGGTGGGGAGGTATTTTTGATACTTTTTATTCCTTTCTATCCCGTTCAACCCCGATTCATTACTAGGCGAAGAGATAATATAGTGGTATCTCAAATTGTAGAGGTTGATGTATGTATTTGTTTTGAGTTTGTATTAATCAATAAGGAAGCTATACCGCCACCAAGACGATCGAATCTTTCACGACGAAGCAATAATGCAACTGAAAGAAATTGTACGTGAAGAGCCATGCGGTAATATTTGCGCTTCTCATCACACTAGAAAAAGCGAAACAGTCCGTCAGACAGCTCGGTTGGCATTAAATCGTCGATAAACCCTCAAAGGTCAAAAGTAGATATTCAAAAGTATTTACACACCGAACAATTATTTACATATTCTGACTTCTTTTATGTTATTATTATATTTTCCAACAAATTGGCAACAACAAACAATTAACCAATCATATGAACTCAGCCAACACTGGCCCCATTGAATGCCTCAACGGCTTCAACCTACTGGCAGCGGCGCCAGGTTGTGGAATGCTCTTCGGAAGTAGCTCCATCGCTCATCCTAACGACGACGATCCTGAGCCACGATCCTTCCTAGCAGCCACTGTTGCAGCGAGTTTTATACGGCCTCGATCCCGACGAGGACTGTTCCCAACTTTTCCCCGTTGAGGAGTGCGCTGCCCACCGCTCGTAGGAGTAGAGGCTTGGCAGTTTTAACACCTGCCTCCCATAGTCCGCCAATGTGCGGAGCCCGAAGAGGTATAACTCAAATTCGCACCCGTTTTTCGATGCGAATTCGCGAATTGCGTCAGCCTGCTCCTCCATCCGCTCGCGAAGAGCCTGGAAGTGGCGACTTGCTCCGACGAAGTTTGTCGCGTTGTCGCAATGAACGGTCTGCAGACATCCTCGTCGACCAATAAACCTTTGGAAAGCCAATAAAAAGGAAACAGTACTTAGATCGGAAACAACCTCTAAGTGAACCGCTTTGGACGCAAAACAAACAAATAAGGCTACTTAGGACTTTTATGGAGACCTTCTTCGAATTTTCAATGTCGTATAGACAGGGCCAAAAAAATCAACGCCACATACCGCATGTTTACGTGAGGGGCCCTTTGTACCCGCTGCCCACCAAGCTTCCGAAAGCTCCTGCGCTCCGCGCAGTATCCATCGAGCAAGCCAATGCTCGCCGGCTCCCCGCTCTTCTTGGTAGCCCTCGTCCGATCTGATGACGCACCCCGATTTCATCCCACGACTCCCCCGCTTTGTTTCTACTCCAACATTTTCGCCTGCGCCGTGGGAATTGTACTTCTACAACCCAGGACATCTATAGCGAAAGGACGCCCCCCTACTAACACCGCAAATGGGCGGAGATTTCCCATAATATGTGTCATCAGTTTTCTTCGAAAACTATACTCTTTTCTGTGAATTTTCTTATAAAGCGGGACAGGTAAGCGAACACAGTTTTCGACAACGAAGATGGATGAGATCGAATCCAGTAAAGAGTAACTTTGCTGTCCAAGCTGTTTCCAAATGCATCGGAATCCATTCATCCCAATCTAACTTATTAGGCCACAGTTCCGGCAATAGGATAATTCCTTTAATCACAATAGGATTTAATAAGCCGAGGGGGTAAAACAGCTTTCTCTCTTCCAAGTGAACGGACGTGTTTTTTTCTTGCGCTCTAGTTTTTAGTTATTTTTTAATTAAAACAACCGGGGTTTATTTAAGTCGGCTCTACTGACCGTCGATACCAAGGGAGCCAGCTTTTGCTCACCCTCTCTGATCACCCCAACTCCATCATGGAGCTATCAATGCCAAGCCCCACCACCGCCGGGTTCGATTGAAGAAGAACCAAAAGCACCACCAATAACTAAACCAAATACCAGTTGCAAATTCGGTGCCACCGGCTGAAAAGGAAATTATAATGTGTGTAATTTTTGAAGTCATGGAAAGATAACCAATGTCCACTATATTCCCGTGGTAGTACACAAAAAAATAAGAGATACGTGTCTTTCCGTTTTTCACCTACCCTTTTTTCACCGTACCAAAAAGTTTTCCGCCAAAATAAGATTTTTTCGGAAAAATTATCATTTTATCAGGCTCATATTTTGCAAACCGCTGGGAATTTTGAATTTCTCTCTAAAGCAAAGTTGTAACTCTTGTCACGGCCAACAAAATATATTTTATATACAAAAAATGTTATCTTCAAAGTCAAAATTACAAAAATGCTAAAAAATTAGACGAAAAATTTTTATGTCCACCAAGTTAGAAGGGCAACTTTAGAAAATAAAAAATTTGTTTGTAAAAAAATAAATTTGCCGCTCAATTTTGAACATTTTTTTATATTTTTTTTAAAACACAAAGTTTCTTTCAAAAATAACACATTGTTACAAAATTGACAAAAGTGAACGAACTTTTGAAGTTACCTAGTAGATATTGTTTATCTGGTCGAGTGTAGCACAAAACCATTTTTTGAAAGTTTTCTAACACCCTCAAAATATAGATTTATTGTTAAAAAACCGTTTTTCGGTTCTTTTTCGCTTTGAAAAATTCCTACTCGAAAAGGTGTTGACCAATTTACAGTTTACAGAACTATGATATAATATATTCCAGAATGCCAATTTTTTGTCTAAACTTCGAATTTCCCTTTCATTGTCGTTCCCTTTATACATTTTTTGATTTTGTGTATTCATATTTTGTTGGCCGTGAAAAGAGTTACAACTTTGCTCTAGAGAAATATACAAAATCGCATTTTGGCGAAAAACTTGTCGATAAGTAGAAAATAAAGTTGCACGTGTAGGTGAAAAACGGAAAGACACGTATCTCTTATTTTTTGGTGTACTATCTCGGGAACATAGTCTACATTGGATATTTTTTCATGTGTTGCACTGTGTAAGCAACAAGCGGTCCCGGCTATACAGACAGATGGATCGCTACATCCAGATTAAGCGTAAGCTTAGCCCACTTACCACGGTTGGTTATAAACCAAAGAACAACAATAATAATAATAATAATAAATCGGGGAGATCTCCCTGCAGAGTCTTAAGGCACTGCGACCGAGTGGTCTTTTTTGCCTGTAGTACTCCCTATAGAGACAAGAGTTGCTCAACCTCCCTTATGAAGGCAAGCAGATCTCTTGTCGGGGCTTGCCTGATCTGCGAAGCTGTTAAGAGATCGCTGTGCAGGTGCCTCCTTCTGGACCAAATAATGGCTGGACACTCACAAAGAATGTGTTTGGTCATCTCGTCGTCCTCTTTACAGAGCCTGCACTCCGTGTCTGAAGACAGACGCATCTTGTGAAGATGATACTTTAAGACATGGTGGCCAGTAAGGTAGGCTACCAATAGTCTTAGGTCCAGCCTGGAACACCCGTCAGTGTTCCGCCCCAAGAGCGGATGTATCAGCTCTTTAGCTTGACGACATCCTGAACTGGATATCCAATACCTGGATTTAGCTCCTTTAACCCATCTTCCAACCATATCGTTGGCAGCGGCCCACCCTAGGCCACAGAATGGCTCCGGGCCGTGTAAAGGAGTCGCTGAGCCGACTCTTTCCAGCTCATCCGCGTTTTCTTTGCCGAGAATTCCGGCATGACCGGGAACCCAACACAAAGTTACCCTGTTCCCGGTGGAGAGCTGCTTAAGGCTAGTCCAGCAGTCCGCGACGAGTTTGGGGCTTATCCTCCAAGAGGATAGAGCTTTGATCTCCGCTTGGCTATCTGTGTAGATATTGTAGCTCCTCTCATTCTTTTGTCAAGGATGAGTTTAGAGCAGGCCTCAATGGCATGAATCTCTGATTGAAAAACACTCGGCCATCTACCCAGTGCAATCGAGACTCTGGTGTTAGGTCCAAAGATCCCCGCACCCGCCCCTTGCTCAGTTTTGGACCCATCCGTGAACCACAGCAGGCTACCGGGGTTACAGCAAGGGTTGCCATTATCCCATGCCCTACGGTCTGGGATAAGTGTCCTAAATTTCGCCCCAAAGTAGAGCTTCGTGGTCATGAGATCTGTTTGGTTGCAGATCTCTAAGCCAG
>VNJV01000371.1:0-12114 GCA_008042635.1 Drosophila nikananu | reverse complement strand
TCAATAATATTTCCTTAAAACCGCCCCTGGTTTGCCGCATAAAAGACAACATTTCTCTTTCAACCTCGCGACAGGCCTCACAGCAGTTACGATGTACCGATGTTCTTTCTTATATCGTCTACCACCCGTCCTGCAAAACCAGCGCACTTGGCGTGCAATATGTTTTCGCACACATAGCAACCGATTGTAAGATCCGCAGCAGTAATAGCCTTTTTACAGGTTTTAACGAAACAGTCAATAGCGGAAATTATGGGGACTTAAAACTGTACTTTTAAGAATGTAGATAAGAAAAGTGCAGCTGCACTGAGAGAGATGGAACACGAGAGAGCGGGTAAGCGGGTGAGCGTGGGAGCGAGCTTAACGTTTAGCTGTCGCGACTGCGCTAACTAAACGGGAAGGCACAAAAAGGAATTCAAACAAGAAAGGAAGCTAACTTCGGCATGCCGAAGTTTAAATACCCTTGCAGTAAGTAAGAAGAAGAAGAAAAATCTTCTGACTTTTTCGTTTTCTCGGATACTGACATAAGGTAAATGTTGCGAAAGAAAAATGTTGCGAAAAAAAAATGTTGCGAGAGAAAAATGTTGCGAACGAGAAATGTTGCGTGCGAAAAATGTTGCGAACGAATTTAATGAATTTATATATATATTGCTATGGCTGCTATATGATATAGTGGTCCGATTTGAATAAAATTAAAACCGAAATCCTGGAATAATACAACATGTCTATGTCTCAAATTTTATGAAAATATGTGAAAAATTGGCTTAGTTAGATTTTTTCATCAAAATTTTCTTATCGGTCCTATGACAGCTATATGATATAGTTGTCCGATTTTGATCAAATTAAAACCGAAATTCAAGAATAATACAAAATGGCCATATCTCAAATTTTATTCAAATATTGTAAAAATTGGCTAAGTTATAATTTTTTTCATTAAAATTTACCGATCTTTCCTATATAGCTATATGATATAGTCGTCCGATCCGGCACGTTCCGACATATATAGCAGTGAGAGCATATAGGAGCATATCTGCAAAGTTTCATCCAGATAGCTTCAAAACTGAGGGACTAGTTTGCGTAGAAACGGACGGACAGACAGACAGACGGACAGACAGACGGACAGACAGACGGACAGACAGACGGACAGACAGACAGACGGACATGGCTAGATCGACTCGGCTGTTGATGCTGATCAAGAATATATATACTTTATAGGGTCGGAGATGTCTCCTTCACTGCGTTGCAAACTTCTGACTAAAATTATAATACCCTGCAAGGGTATAAAAATGCATAGCAAACACCGGCAGCACAACTTAATTGCGAAAATAATAACAATTAATTACACAAAAAAAAATAGCTGCATGCAAACGAAGTGAACGGGAACTTTATTAATCACAATATAGAAAATTTTAATAAAACCCCGGTTGTTTTAATCCAAAAATTAACACAAAACGAGAGCGCAAGAAAAAAACATGTCCGTTCACTTGGAAGAGAGAAAGATCGACAACATATACTAAGTTTTGGAAGTTGAGTGAGCTGGACTCACTTTGTTACTCTATTTAAAAATTCGATTGCACTAGAAATGTTGTGTTTTATTAGGGCTCGAGCTAACTGAAAATAAATGGGACACCACAGCTAATTTCAACAATCGACGATCACAAACACATTATAAAAACCAGAAGGATCCCACGCAATATAATAAGCGCAATAGCTCTACCGGATCTTTCTTCTGACCACTCGGCTTTGTTGATAACCCTTCTTCAAAGCCCAGAAATTACGGCCCACCCCTACAGGCTGGCGTCGCACAACACTAACTGGATGAAATACAAAAAGTATTTGAGTTCCCACATTGAGCTAACTTGTGACGCATACCGCGCACATTACTTTAATTCAAACAAAGTGAGCGCGCGCGCCCAATCGAGCCACGGGCCACACTAAACCAGAAACCCGGCCACACTAAATCGGGTAAATCGATAGCACAAGCGAGATCGATAGACCCAGCCAGGGCCTATATAAAGCGTGCGGCTGGCCTCAGGGAAGGCAGTCAGTGGTCGGCAGCGACTGGGTGGAAGTCATCCACCAACAGCGACCAGCCAGCTCTACAGCAGGATCTCCCAGTGGTAAATATAGTAAACCAGGATAGTAAGTGTTCATTTCTATTGCCTTTGCTGACTTCAGGGTCCAATAACAATTGTCTCGGTTGACTTAAGGGTCCGACAACAACAACCATTCGTTCTGCTGACTTCAGGGTCCAACAACAACAATTCTCTCTGCTGACTTAAGGGTCCGACAACAACAACAATTCTCTCTGCTGACTTAAGGGTCCAACAACAACAACAATTCTCTCTGCTGACTTAAGGGTCCAACAACAACAATTCTCTCTGCTGACTTCAGGGTCCAACAACAACAACAATTCTCTCTGCTGACTTCAGGGTCCAGCACTAACAACAATTCTCCCCCCAGCGCTGACTTAAGGGTCCGTTACCTACCCATGATCGCTCACTTCAGGGTTTGCACAGACGCGAGAAGCCCCGCCAACGGACACCGGACATCAGACGCGAGAAGCCCCGCCAACGGACACCGGACATCAGACGCGAGAAGCCTTACGCCGACCGCACCGATCAAGCCACGCCGCAGACATACCATTCCGTGAAGAAATTAAAATAAATAATCTCTGTATAAGCCTAATTAAAGTCGAAACTCTGCGCGTTATCACTGGGACTCGGGTCGGGGATTCCTCAATAGCACCACTTTCCTGTAACAAATAAATTTCCTGGATGACCCTGCCCGCCCTGACTACCCTCACAAACTCCTCAACTAGATATTGCAGCGGACATCGACTGCTCTTCCACCGCCCTGAAAGAGGTACTCGTCACAGCAGCCAGGATCTCAACCCCTAAACGGAATGATGTGGAAATGAAGAAGTTCAAAACCAACCGGCAATTTGAACAGCTGGTTCTGGAAAAGAGTCGTCTGCGACGAGCGTGGCAAACCAGCAGATCGCCATGCTCAAAGCAACGTCTTACTGAATCCACCCGCAACAAGAGAAAACAAGATGCGAAAAACGAATAACTAAAATACTAAGAAAAACTCTCGCCATCTAGTACGAAAAATCCCTTGTGGAGGGCTTACCCAAATCTAAGCTCTCCAATTGAAACCGTCACCCCTATAAGGAATTCTGCAGGGTGCTGGGCCCGCAGCGACAAAGATAGAGCCGAATCAGGAAAGTGAGTAGCCAGGAGTAGGTTGCTCGTCTCCATCTGGGTTTTTCAGCGTGCAGATGGCGTTTGAGTGGTCTTTGGAGAGGGCTTTTGCAGCCTAACAGCTTCCGGGAGAGATGAGATCTGCCCGCAGTGTTGACGCCACGTAGCCCGTTTTGACCTCCTCAGTTCTTTCTTGTATAGCGTTAAAGCAGATTTGTAGGAGTCCTATGTGACCCTCCCACTCTTCGCTTTATTGAAGAGCATACGCGCAGCCTTTTTAAAAGTGTCAAGACTTTTGTTCCACCAGGGAACAGCCCTTCCGATCTTGCGGACCTTTTGTTCGCAGATGGCGTGATATGCTGATTCAACATTTGTATGAAGGATGTTATCGGACGGGTGGAGCAGTCCCAAGATTGCTCAAGTTCAAAACAGAAGAAATCCCAGTAGGTCATTTTGGAATTTCTAGTAACTAGGCTACATTGCAAGGCACATCCTATGTCAAATCTAATGTGTTGGTGATCTGACATAGTGATCTCACTTGCAACGTGCCAGTTGTAGACAACGGACAACATATTTATACAACAGAGAGTCAGTTCCAGGACTTCCTCTCAAATCGCATTAATAAATGTAGGCTCGCTGCCCTTGTTTAGTCAACCTGCGTTATTACTAATGATGTACTCAAGAGGGCACTCATCTCTTTTGTTGATGTCACTGCTCTCTCAGACCGTGTGATGCGCATTGGCATCGCAGACATTTATCCACCTAAGCCGGCTTCTCAGGCAGTGCTCTATCAGGCCCACAGGTAGCCGCCGTAGGTACATCCTCTGAGTTGCCGGGTAGATAGGCGGAGGCCAGCACTGCCCCCTACTTGCCGTGGGCAGTGGGTATTTTAACCCAAGCCGCCACCAGGTCCTCAGTTATGAACCCTGAAAGGGGAACAAATGTTAAATTTTGGTTAATTAACAACGCCGCTCTAGGGCGAGATTGGTCATTTGCATACAGCAACTTACCGGATGAGGTGCCAAGCCCCAGGACACGTCTTGCATTTATCCACGGCTTCTGGATAAACGCTATGTCCATTGTAGCAAACCTCTCGCAAAGTCCGTCGGATGCGGCATTTGCGAGGTGGAGGTTCGCTTGGAGACATCTAAGGTGACTCCGGGTGTTGAGGGGAACAGGGTGAGGGGAGAGGGGAGAGGACATTAGTGTAGTATGTTAACATAGCGACACTGTACTCTGTGTTATGCATAAACACAAATATATTAATGCACTTATTGTACAAGTGCAAAGACCCTTGCAATGGGACACCTAAATGCTGAGTCCGCATTACTTACATGCGCGACCACTGTATCACTACGTGAACATAATACCCCGATTTAGGCTAAGAAAGATATTGACCTTTCCTGTTTTATCAAATAAAAAACTCTTATAACAAAACTTATATAACAAAAAAGTGTTTTAAATTATTCGAACAACATAACATGGCGACCGTGACAAAAAAACAAACCGAAAACAATGTTTATTATAAATTGAAAAAATAAGTGAAAAAGTGACAAAGTACCGACGGGCGAATGTATGCAGACGCATATTAATAAATCGGACACCATCACGGGAGAACGAGCAACAACTACAAGAGTGAGAGGCAATCCGTCCCTTACACCAGCGCGGGAGAACGACACTGGAAAAAACAAAAATACTGAGTGAGTAGAGTGCGGTAATGGTACGCGGAGGCCAGAAGAACAAGATAAACAAAAGAATAGCGCATATTAAATGGCTATTATACACAAATAAAACGCCGCCCCCATGGGCAACGGCACAAAAATTAACGACAGAACTTGATTTTCTGAGAGAAAACCTCCAGCGTAGAAAACAAAAACCCGCAACTCACTTAGTAAGCATTCCAATAATACATGAAAAATTAAATAAAAAACCTCCATCACCCAAGCAATTACCGAAGAGAAAGGACGTCTACCCGAATGACTGCCCTGGACCACTGTTCGACGCTGTGTGCAAATCTACATGCCTAAAAACGAAGATCAGTGCGAAGACCAGCACCGGCCCCGCCTGAGCCTAGAGGCCCCGGACAACAGCAGCAGTGACAACAGCGAGAGGGGCAACTCCGCCACTTTCGCCTACGAGGGAACGTCAGCGTGCCAGACCGGCGACGCCCAGCTGACGCGGATAGCATCTGCTCGACACATGGACTCTTGAAGGAGACTACAAGACTACAAGGAGCGGAAAATCAAAAAATTATTAATATTAATATAAGAAATTTTGTAAAATTGTGCGGAACCATCTCCGCTCGATTAGAAGTATAGCCCGTAAAGCTATACAAAACGATAGGCAGGAAAATTGTTAAAAGTAAATGCAGAGTAATGCAATAAGTAAATTTCAGAAAATACAATTAATAATTACACAAACAATTGAAAATTTGGGTTTTTTTCTCTAACTCTGCGATCGGCCGCGATCGACCTCGCGTAGCCGCTTGAGCAAAGCTGAGCGGCTTTAGTTTAAGAAATTTTTGTCAGTTCTATGCATGAATGCGAATAATAAAGTTGAATTCCCACGACGCCCCCGCTTCTCTTCTTCGTTTGCTTCCCTCTACGGACTTCTACTGCTCTGCGCCGTGGGAATAAGACTCCTACCGTCTACCCCGAAATTTCTCGCCGCTTATCTTGGAGGACTACATCGCCCCCCTACAATCATTGGTCCTTCGAGCCGGATAAGGATTCTTCTCTTCTGCCAGCAGTTCCCGGCCTTTGGTTCGCCAAGATAAGTACGAATTTCCTTCATTTGTCTCACTGCCGGTCTTCAGCAGAGCTCCGAACATTCCAATTCGGTCGCACTGCTGTAAGACTATTTTTCCGTGTCAATTCCAGCTCCGCGAATTTTCCTGACACAACGGCAGTTGAGAATTTTATTCCTCCTCCTCGATCTTCGTTCGATTCGTCTCCACGTCGCTTCTTTTTCGCGCCGCCATATTTGTCGCCGTCCTCCTTCCGTACATCAAAGTGCAAACGGCAGCGGCATATGTACATATATATGTATGTGCATTCATCCATTCCTACTGGCACATATATATGTATGTACATAGATTATTATATGTCGGCGCAATTCTAACTCCGCGAATTCGCCAAGTGAAAAGTGAAGTTGTGTGGTGAGAAAATAAAAGGCATAGACAATATCGACCAACGAGTGTGTACTGTGCGGGAGTTTCCCTGTTCACCGGACAGTCTGCCGTTGTTTCGATATTCCTTCTGTTCTCATTCCGGTGTGTGCCATTTTTTTCGCCACATAATTTGACTGTCCTTTTCTAGACACTCAAAATTAATACAGTCCACTTCATCAATGCTCCACTGTGCCCTTACATATGCATGCATCCCCCTATATGTATATTTTCTGCACCCGATTTCAGGAAATACTTCGAATTAAATCAAAGAAACATTACAATACAAATTAAAATAAACCAACAATTATTAAAACCAAGTATCATTGCAAATCCACACGGGCGGGACCGCCATTGCCTTTTGCAAAGATTTTTTGATTTTCCGCAGCAGACGTGTTATTGCTGTTGCTGATTCTGTCGTTGTTCTTATTTCCTTTGCACACGCACTGCTTTGCCGGCGGCAAGCAGTGAGGCTTCTGCCGAACCACGCCAAGGTTTCTTAAGTCCAACTTTCCGGCTTCGCGATTATTATTGCGCTGAAGAACAATTAATTATTAATTATTTACAAAAAAACTATACATTAGTGCATTAGTGCAAGTTTTGACTTGCCGCAGCAGCCGTGTCATTGCTGTTGCTGGTTTCTTTGTTGTTCATTCTCTTGCACACGCACTGCTTTGCCGACGACAAGCAGGGAGGCTTTGGCCAAACTAAGCCAAGGTTTCTTAAGTCCACCTTCCCTGTCGCGAGCCACAGTTTTTCTCCTTTGTCAACATCAAAAATATTTGAGATCCACGTCTGAGCCATGCAGTATATTACACCGAAATATTTATATTTACTCTTTTCGTTCTCGACCACATTCTTCCGGCCAATTTTGCCTATTTTCCTGCCAATCCGCATAGGGCAGTATCCGCCCGCAGCAGCAGTCGGCCGTTTTTTGTTTCTGACCGAATTTCTTTCTGTGTCGCCTCGAGCCGCGCGCCACTTCTGCCAGTTACTCCGTTTGTATTTGGAGTCAAATTATTCCCTGGCAAGTGTTTTTTCTGGATTGTTTGGGTTTTTCCGCTGTACTAAAAGTAACTCCATATTCCAACCAGCGTCTGCGGCCGTATGCAACTTTGATTTTTTTTGCGTATTTCGTTCCTTTTTTTCGGCGACGCCCGCTGATCATCTGAGATAAATTCTGAGAATGGCCACGGGAGGCGACAAAAAGCCGCGTCTGATTCCATCCATCCGCTTAGACAGGTCACAATCCGCATCCCCGCGGTCGTCCCAAGTAAAGCCAAAGGCTGTCACTTCCATTCCAAGGACAAAAAGCGACGAGTCAGTCGACACTGTCCCCGGTCCCGCGCCAAGGTTTACTCGGTCAGTCGCAAAGATGACACAGAGTGCGGTAGAAGTCGCCCTGAAAAAGTTCGCGGCCACAACAGACCGGGTTAGCAAATTCGAAGCTAATTTACACACTCCGGGCGCCACGGAAACGGCCAGATTTTCTCTGCATATGTGCCGAGTCCATCTGAAGAAGGGCTATGAGAGCGGCTCCGATCTTCTTTCCATGTCCGTCGAGGATCCAGTCACCTCAACAGTGCTGGAATCTAAATACAGCTACTGTTACTCCGTATATTCGAGGTGCGTAGCCAAGCTTCAGGAAATTATAGAAAATGACACCGTCCAGTCCGCTCAGGCTTCCGCACCCAGCCAACTGCCCACTTCAACTGGTTGCCGGTTACCGCCAGTGGACACCGAAGTTTTCTCTGGTGATTATCTTCGGTGGCCCACTTTCCGAGACTTGTTCACCGCCATCTACATCCACAATCCGCGGATCACACCGGTGGAAAAGTTGTTCCACCTGTTGGCGAAAACAAGTGGCGAAGCGACCGCCATTGTATGTAAGGCCCCGCTAACCAATGAAGGGTTCGTCTCAGCGTGGCAAGGCCTGACCGATCGCTTCGAGAATCGGCGGTCCTTGGTCAACAGTCAGTTGAAAATTCTCTTCAACATCCAGACTGTTCCCCAAGAGTCCGGAGCCGCTCTAAAAGAGCTACAAGGCACCATCCAGAGTTGCCTCACTGCCTTACGCATGTCCTCCATTAATGTCGAAGCTTGGGATTGCCTTCTGGTGTATATGGTTTCCTTAAAGCTTTCCAAAATCACGCTTTCCATGAGGGAGCAATCCGTTCACAATAAGGCCGAAATTCCAACCTGGAGTGAGCTCCTGACAGAGGCAATCGACGACATCAGACCTAGCGTCGCGGGGCAAATTCCGCCAAGATCGGCAACTGCGAGCGCCCCACCGCGCAGGCTCAACTCTTATGAGGCCAGGGTTGCTCCAGCGCCCAGAGGGTGTGATCTCTGTTCCAGGGAGAACCATCCTATTCGCGTATGTCCACGGTTCCTCGAAATGGACGTGAATGGTCGCTCCGACTATATAAAGAGAAGGCAACTTTGCCTTAAATGTTTTGCCCGAGGGCACCAGCAACGGGATTGCACCAGTGCCCACAACTGTTTTACATGTGTGACGCTGGGCGCACATATAAATAATAATAATAAACTGGAAATAAATAATAACAAATAAATAATGAATAATAATAATAAAAAACTGTAAATAAATAATAAACAACCATAATAATAAATAATAATAAAAACTGTTAATAAATAATAAACAATCATAATAATAAATCATAATAAAAAAACTGTAAATGAATCATAAATAATCATAATAAAACTGTAAATAAATAATACACAACCATAACAATAAATAAACACCCAACAAGAACAAAGTTCAAAATCAAACAAGGCGCGCGCGCGCGCCCAGACAAGCAAAGGGTCACATTAAGGCCGGTCACACTAAGTCGGGCAAATCCCGAACACCTGACACACTAAATTTGGGCAAATCCACTGCCCGAACGGGCACACCAAAACCAGCCAAGCGCTATATAAAGCGGACCACTGGCCTTAGCGAATTCATTCGGTGGTCGGCGTCGACCAAGACGGAAGTCTCCAGCGAGCAGCAACCAACCCAGGATTAGGAGCCAGCGGTAATCAGGAGTAAGACCTAACCATACTAAGTATTCTTCCGACGGTCTCGTCCTGCTATATCAACCTTACGTATCCTGCCGACGGTCTCGTCCTGCTTAATCATACTACGTATTCTGCCGACGGTCTCGTCCTGCTATATCAACCTTACGTTTCCTGCCGACGGTCTCGTCCTGCTCAATCATACTACGTATTCTGCCGACGGTCTCGTCCTGCTATAACAACCTTACGTATCCTGCCGACTGCCTCGTCCTGCTACATAAATATTTCAATAGTTCTTATCCTGTCGACGGCCTCGTCCTGATCCACTTCTTCTCCTGCTGACTGCCTCGTCCTGACGCATTAACCTCTCTTATCTTGCTGACGGCCTCGTCCTTGCTGGCGGTCTCGCCCTGCTATATCCCGACTCCGTATACTGCCGACGGCCCCGTCCTGCTATACACACCCCACGTATCCTGCTGACAGTCTCGTCCTGCGATACCAACACTCCGTAGAAGGTTGACGGACCCGACCTACAGACCAGCACTAAGCCGACTTCGGAAGAAGTTCGTCCTGCTGGAGCAACATCTCCTCCTACCAGACGCTAGGAGTCCCATAGCCACGGGCCCCAAACCCAAGGAGATTCACCCAGGACTCGGACGCTCGTCGGCAACCGCCAGGGATACTCGGTTTCGTAACCAGATATATATTATATATAACTCTGTCGAGGAACTAATAAACTTTATATTTCTATAAGCCTAGTTAAGGTTAACCCTAAGCGTTATCACTGGGACTCGGGTCGGGGAATCCTTTTCTAGCACCACTATCCTGAAACAAATAAATGTCCTGGATGATCCTGGCCTGACTACCCGAGGCAAGGCTGAACGTCACACATGCCACAGCCGGCATCACACCCTCCTGCACCGTAATCGTTTTGCAACCGCTCCAAGTCCGTCTACGACAGCCAGGCCTCGGCCCACGCCTACTCCAAGAGGCACGGGGGCCTCAGAGGATCCCTCAGATGTGCAGGTATGCTTCGCGTCTGGTTCAAGAGCCGTCCTACTGGGCACTGCCCTTATTAACGTGTGCCATCTGGGGTGCAATTTCCAAGCGCGAGCTTTAATCGACTCTGGGTCCGAAGCGACCTTCATTACGGAACGGCTGTTCAACCTAGTCAGACTTCCGTTCAAGACTATCCAGGCCCAAGTGTCCGGCCTGAACCAAACCGTTGCCGCTCAGTCTACGAAATTGTGTAATTTGTCAATTCAATCGCCTTCCAGACCTGGGATACAAGTAGACACTACGGCTTATGTTCTTCCGCAGCTGGCCGGTAATCTGCCCTCGTATCCGATCCCACGGGATCTTCTTAAGGACCTCCCTGACGTCCCCCTTGCGGACCGCAAGTTTTTCGAGAGCTCCCAAATTGATGTCTTAATAGGAGCAGATATTCTTCCTTCGATCCTCCTCGGCAACTCCAAAACGAACATTTGCGGTTCGCTTCTCGGCCAGGACACCATTTTCGGGTGGGTGTTGACAGGCCCAATCCACTCGACAGGCCCCCGCAGTGTGTCTGCATTCTCCACGCGAGTTATATGCCGCCTCGAAGACTCCCTGGATCAGCTCCTAACTAAATTCTGGGAGGTGGAGGAAGTGCCCACTCAGATCGTCCCCGAGGCTGATTCGTTTTGCGAACGAAATTTCGTAAAAACCACCAAAAGGGACCATTGTGGCAAATATGTCGTGACGCTCCCCTTGCGCAACCCCGAGCACAAGGGCTCCGAGCTAGCAGCTTCACGATCCTTCGCTCTAGCTCAATTCCTTCGCAACGAGCAGCGCCTGAAAAGGGATCCCCTCCTCAAGGCCCGGTATGAAGCTGTCATCCAAGAGTACCTAGACTTAGGACACATGGCCGAGGTTTCTACAACGAGCAGTTCCGCAACGTATTACCTTCCGCATCACGCCGTTCTCAAGCCCGAAAGCACAACTACGAAGGTGCGGGTAGTCTTCAATGGCTCTATCCCATCCGCAAACGGGACCAGTCTAAATTATATTCTGTTCGCCGGCCCGGTCTTACAGTCCGACCTGACGATTCAGATCCTGAAGTGGCGATACTTCAGGTTCGTTTTCAATGCTGACATCGAGAAGATGTATCGGCAAATTTGGGTAGACCCCAGGCACACGCCGCTCCAGCGCATTCTGTTTCGCAACCCCAACGGGGAGATCCGCGACTACGAGTTAAAGACCGTGACCTTCGGAATCAATTGCGCCCCATTTCTGGCAATACGCGTCCTGCAACAGCTCGCCAAGGACGAAGAGTCGAGGTATCCGCAGGCTAGTCAAATTCTCCGACATTTCATGTACGTCGACGACGTGCTCGCTGGGGCAGACTCAAAGTCGGAGGCGCAGGCAGCTATCCAAGAGCTCGAGGGAGCCCTGGGCTCGGCAGGGTTCCCACTTAGGAAGTGGACATCCAATAGCAAGGCGATTTTGGCAAATATCCAGCCTGACCATCTCCTGCGGGCTGATTTCCTCGAAATCGACGCAGAAAGCACGGCCAAGACTCTCGGCGTGTGTTGGAAGGCTACGTCTGATGAGTTCTTTTTCATTCCGCCAGAATTGACCCTGGGATCATCGTTCTCGAAGCGTCAGGTCCTTTCCCAAATTGCCAAGTTGTTCGATCCAGCCGGCTGGCTAGCCCCCTTCATTGTCCGGGCAAAAATGTTTATGCAGGACATT
>VNJV01000366.1:0-65854 GCA_008042635.1 Drosophila nikananu | reverse complement strand
GGGTGATTTATGCATGGGCATTTGGTATGTAAGCAAAAATCGATTTTAAATCGATTTAGTAAGATTAAAAAAGTGCCTGGAAGTTGATATAGTTCATGTTTAAGTAGAACAAAGAAAATTTACAAAATCTGTAGATGGAAGTATGTAACAAAATAGTGTATTAATTTTCTAACAAATAAATGTCTATGGTTTTTAATGCAAAAATCGATTTAAGATCGATAAATCGATATTAGACATTAAAGTCTTAGTTATATTTAAAGACCAGTAAAATAAATTTCAAAATATAAAAATGAAAATATGTTGGAAACAGCGAAGTCAAAATTTATTTCTTAATTTCTTTTCCTTATAAAGTTGCCAATGTGTTTTGATTAAGATAGGTACTTTTAATTTATTATTCAATATTTTAATTGTCTTTTAAAGGTAATGTGGTTGAAGTTTAATTAAGGCGAAGCCTTAAATAACGAGAAAATAAATTGAACGTTATTTTGTTGCTTAATACTTTCTAGGTAATTAAAGTGCGTCACATAAATTATCATCTTTTTAGAACTATTCATAAATAAAATTGTTTATTTGTAAAATGGCCCTACTGTGTCATACCTTTTCATACTTTTTCATAATTTGTCTTCCTTTTTCAAACTTTTTCATACCTTTTCAAACTTATTCATCCTTTTTCGTACTTTTTCATACCTCTTCATAATTTTGTATACTTTTCCAACAATTTGCATACTTTTTTCATATTTTTTCGTACTTTTCCCTATATTTTCCTATTTTTTCATACCTTTTCATACAGTCCGTATGTAAACAGCTGAGTTATTCCCCTTGAAATGACCACAAATAACTTTTGCCATTGCGATTAATTTACGTGCTAGTTGGGCTCTTTTGTAAATTTTGTTCCCTCTTCTGTTGCCATTCTCTGTTGTCCTGCACATACTGAGGGGTTCTGTCTCCTGTTTTTGGTCTTCATTACGGCAATGAAGAAATATGAAGCAGCGAGTGACAGGCGGAGAAAGGGGGTGCCGTACCCAGGAGCGGCGGCAATGAACTCCACGCCTGGCAGGGGGTGAAATAGTATTTTGCGACGCAGAATGACTAGCCTCCAGGCTCCCAGGCACCCAGGCACCCAGGCATACGTGTCCAGTTGTCCTGCACCCTCGGTGGGGTTTATGCAACTGAGTATTCAGGGAAAGGGAAATATATATGGTAGATGATGTAGCAAATTGCTCAATTATAGACCCTTCGATGTCGGCTCAAAAATACTATTAGCTTAATGACAGGAATCCATAGGGAGCTGGATTGTTTTCAGGTGTTTGGTTTATTAATAACTTTGCTTTTCTGCAGAGTTATGCCCAGTCAAGATGTTAACTTATTGACTATTATGATATTTATAAATAAAAAACAGGAAAGGAAGAAAATATTTGCATTACATACAGTTTTAATGACATAAATCCCTTATTTTCCCCACAATTTCTTTATTTTCTTAGCTTTCTTGGCATATAAATGATTTAATATTTAGTTTGTTATCCTCTAATATTTTGTTTAATATATTTAACATTATTTTACTTGATTTTGCCCTGCATAAACCCTTAGCTAGTGGACCAACTTTTCGGACAGGTCGCAAAATGGGTCGACGTCGACTGGTAACAATGGACAAAGGACATCAAACACTTGGCTTTTTATGTGTTATGTTGCCTTGGTGGAAATTTGATTGCCCACGTCCTTGGGTCCACACAGCTCCTCCACTCCCTCCTCCTCCTCGTCCTGCTCCCCCTCACTGGTTCTGGGTTTTCCGAGTCCTCGATTCAGCTGTGTCCAGTCTCCTATCGCGTGTCCCTCAATTGTCCGGGGCTGTTTTGGCTATGTACCTACAGACAAAATTTTACTACTTGAAGTATTTGAATATTATAAAATATATAAATATTATAAATAAAAATAATGAGCACTTTTAAATCCCTAAAAAAAGAACCCAACAAAATACAATGACACCAAATTGTGCAGCTCAAAATTATAGCTTTGCTTACTTTTAGTCACCTTTCTTTGCGATTTCAACACCAGCAAACTCTTATTTTCTCAAACATATATTTCAAGCACATTTTCCTATACGAAATGTAAGCAATTTCTTTACATTTTTTTACAGTGTACATATTTATTGGCATCCATACTCCCGCCATTTGTTGCGGCTTTCTCTGTCTCTGTGTCGACACTTTTGTTTGTTTGAGCGCACACACACCTCTCGGCCACACCCACTGTACACCGCCAACCGCCCACCGTTCACTGCCCACTGTCCACTGCTCACCGCCAACCACCCACCGCCCATTTTCGTGCACATTTCACTTGATTGTCAGTTTCAGTTTTGGGCTTTTGAGTCGAGAGTTTGTGTTTCATTATCGCGGCTGTCTTGAGCTCGGGAGGAACTGTTTGCATTTGGAGTGTCTCCTTCGAGGGTATCACCTGGTCGGGGAGTATTAGCACCTTAAGAAGTGGAAGGTGATTTGAAATCACTTTAAAAAGGTACCCGGAAAGAGGCTACTTAAGAGAGTGACTTACTTACTCATTTGAGATCAATCAGGCATTAATTTCAAATTTCAAATTTATCGATGGAAATCGATAGAAAAATTAAGGACGAGCAAGGGAAATAAATAATTAAATGATAATTAAATAAATAGATGATCAAAATCATAAAATTATAATAGTTAGCTTGAAGATTTTTATTTGTACATTTTACATTTATTTCAACAAAAACATTTTGATTGATTCGATATCGTCGATAATTGGAATTGATACAAAATGTATCGGTTTAATATTCGAGCTGAAAGTACATTGATTTAATATATTTTTCCCTTTAAATATATTTACAATAATTATAGTTTGCTAAAAAAAAATATCGTTATAATATTCTACCTGGAAGAATATTGATTTTTATGGGTGATATATCGACATTTTCCCTCTAAATATAGGAAAGATAATTTAAATTATTTATCTATTTGTTTCTAGAGCTGGAACTACATTGATGTTAATAGAACACACTTCGGTTTTTGGCCCTCTAAATATATAGGTGGATTTTATATTTGGTATCGATATGATATATGGTTTTAAGCCAGTGCCATAAGGCCATCGGACGATGATGGGGATTAGACTCTTCCAGACTTGGCTTCTCCCTGGCGAACGTATCTCTGGCCTGCCTTTATATATGTACATTTACGTATATAGAATATTTTCATATGGTATATTTTTATATATGTACATAGGTATGTGGCAGCTCCCTGCAGTGCACTGTTGTTGCGGTGCGTTGGGGCTTCAACACTTTCTGACCTTGAACTTGCAGCATGCCGCCCCCTTTTTGTGCTCCTTCTCTGTGTTTTGATTCGTTTGTTGCCTTTTTTTTGTGTTTATTTTTCTTTTTATGTGCGTGCGCTGCGTTCCGATTGGATTTCAGAATTAATTTGCTTCCCAGTCCCAGACGGAGCCCCAATGCCATATTCCGTTTTCCGAACTCCCCATCTTAGTCCGGAAAATCCCTGTGTTGTGAGCAGGGATTTATGTGGAATTTCAGCGAAAGTTCATTTTGAACTATTACACAAATTAATGGGAATACTTTTAGGATATTCTGGAGCTTAAACCATTTGGGTTTTTATTTTATTAAAGCCACAAATAGTTTACAATTTTTAAGTCAACTTTGAAAAACAAGGTAATTTTAATTTGCTTTTTTCCGCCTTAATTGGTCGTTCTAAATTGGGATTTTAATTTCCAAATCATCAATTACAAGTCAATTTGATGCTTCACTGCGATTGAATGTTCCAAATTGGATTTTAATATTTAAGCATTGTGCGTTGGCGTTTATCCTTGAACAATTTTCGATTTACAAGTTAATTTGATGACCAAATGGGTTTTAATTTTTAAACATAGGCACAAATTTACTGAATAAGTACGTATTTAAAATGCGAATTTATTTATACAAATAATATATCAATATAGGTTTCGAAAAACTGTTATAAAAAATTGTTTATTTTAATATTTTATATTTACTTAAAAAATGTACATTTGACAGTCTTTTTGTGCTCAGTTTACCCATGTCCTGGATCCTGCCTTTTAAACACTTGCAGGGTATTACAGTTTGTGAATACAAAAATAAAGCAAATAGTAGCAAAACTTAATGAAAAAAACTTGTATAATTAAATACTTAAATATTTATTATTATTTCTAGTATTGTTACACTCTCTAAGGGTATACAAACTTCCGCGTGCCGAAGTGGGATTTCTTTCTGGTTTTTGTTTTTATCTCAATTTACATGCGAGGAGCAATCAAATGCTCAATCACTCAGCAATGCGGCGATTGGAGAAAACAAAAAAACCGTTTGGCCAAAACAAAAGGCGGTGTCCATAATAAATGTTAAGCCAGCGCTTGTGGCCACGCACGCATTACGGTGCTTTCGGATGGCCTCCACGGCCTTCGACCCCCGCTAAACTTCACTCCATTTCCACCTGTCCAGGTGCTACGTGCCTGCTGGACCTATACAACGGCATTGTCATTGAGGGACCTCAAATTGCGTCGAACTGCGTCTGGAATTCCGGAGCCCACTCACAATTTGGTCCCTTTCCTTGTTCTCCTTTTTCCCCCTTTGCCCAGTTTGTAAAGTTGCACTGTCCGAATGTTAAAGTAATCAAATATTACATATTAATGGTTAAAACTAAAAATATTCCTTGATTATTAAATTCAGCGATAGCTAATATCTATTATATATCGATACCAGGTATATTTTTCGATAAATAGTAAAAAGTAAAAAGAATAAATATATATTTCTTAATTTAATATTAACCAGGTGTAACTTTCGATGAATAGTATCAGGATTGATTTTATTTTTAACATTTAAACACTTTTTGATTTTCTTATCGAGTTTTTGCTTAAATACTACTATTTTTGGTCAAAGCTGAAAACAAAATCAAACCCGAATAGAGAACTTAAAGTAAGAAATATTTGGAATATAGAATGGAAATTTGAATAAGTAAATGCTGTCCTTAATCCAAAATAAATTAGGCAACATTTTGTTTATATATTATTATGTATAATATTATAATAATAAATATTTTCTCCAGGTGAAAGGTGTGCTTTTTTGCGGGGAACCCCCTCTGGCAGGTTAATTTTTCATGCTAATGAAGGGGGCATGTTAATTGTTTTTGTTGCTGTCCACTGCCTACCTGCCTGGCAGGTGGCTAAACAAACCGAGAAAATGCCACACACAAACACACAGATAGGAAAGGAGCTGGGATAATTGCCGGGCCATCAGTTGGGGTCCCATTTTTGTTTTGTTTTTGGTTTTTTCGGGGGTAGCCCCACAACAAATCATTGGCATTAATTTCGTAGCAGGAAATTAAGAACCGTTTTGCGTTTCGCCTTTGGTCTACGCACTCAACACACCATTTTCTGGGGACAGGGGACATGGGACAGGGTCAGGGATCGGGGATCAGGGATCAGGGGGTCAGGGGTCATGTCTGGCTATAGCCTTGACACTAATGGCTGCGCCTTTAGCTGTTGGCCAAGTCCGAGTCCGAGTCCTCGTTGGAGCCCAGAACTTTAAGTGATTTCGTCCAAAAAGGAAGAACAATGAAATCATTGGAAAACTTATTCAGCATTGATATGTGATGTGCACAGAGGCGTAAATGCTTATATTATATAATATTATCGAAATTAAAAAGGGGAATTTTGAATATGTATTTTAGATTAAAAACAAAACTGTTTACATACTTGTACACCTTTTTTTTAAGGGAAAACCCTTGTGAAAGGAGAACTCCCCCCCAAGGAGGCGCCTCTGCAACTTATTCAATAAGTGCGCAAAATGTACATATATGTATGTATTTATACTTATATATATATTTGTATCTGTTTACATATGCAGTGGTAATGAAGCTCCCAGGGCAAGGACGACTTATTTATTTGAGTTTTGCAAAATATTCAAGGCGAACAATATCAACCCTTTTATGTATAAAATAATTTTTTTAATATACATTTTTAAGGCATGCAGGTAAAGACATTATTAAATAGAACTTTTTATGTCTTAACTATGACAGAAACAATTTTTTAAATATAAACAAAAACTTAAAACACAAGAATTTCTGAAAAAGAACACATGAAATTATGTTAATTGAATTTTTGAAATGCCATACAAACATACTAAGGCATAAATAAGGCATTGAATAAACATTCAATAATAATTTGAAATAGTATCCACTTTCCGCAGGATAATGCTTATAATATATGTTTATGTGGCCATAAAAAAAACAACGTGCGGGCCAAACGCTCCAACAATCTGTTGAATATTCCCTTTAATGTCTTTGTCTATTGATTTAATGTCGCCCAGAGACAGAAACGGGAAGAGTGGGAGTTACAGAGGGGGAGAGACAGAGGCGGAGGCGGAGACGGGGGGACCAAGTTGAGCAACGAAATGCGGTCACATTTCTCGAAGGCAAAAAGTGCGGAAAATACAGGGAGAGATATTTGCATACAACACACACACAAACGCTGCTGGGGAAAATGGAATTTAACTCATTTCGATCAAAAACGATAGCTGCCAGGCCAGACCACGCCCCCTGCTTGGCCACGCCCCCTTATAGGGATTTTTTGTGGGCGTGGCGACCATAATTACAGCGGGCGGTGCTGGTGAATTTTCGGAATTTATAGCATACTTTTTGGCGCTGCCTGCAATCCAGACATTACGTATACGCATTACGTATGCGCCATGTTGCCGGTTGAGTGCGTGTTGGAGTGTGTGGGTTTGTGTGTGTGTGTGTTAAGTGGCAAGTAAGTTGAATTTTTATTGAGCAAATTCACGAGTCCCTTAAATATTTCAACACGAAGAGCCCCAGCGAAATTGTAAAAGGAGAAGCGCGCCTGGCCTGCATCCGCGTCGTTGTCCTTGCCGCTTTATGGCGCCACCCGATGCCATGTCATAAAAATCCAACATGCAGCCAGGCACTCATCATCATCATCATTGCCCAAGTCTCAGTCCAACACCTTAATTCTGATAATCTTTTCTCGATTTCTTTTTTATTCGCTACTGCATTAAACCCAAAGTTATGGTGGGCGTCAGGGATACAAAAAGAAGACGTTGAGAGGTGGTAAGGGAAAAGTAGATTGTTAAATTACATTTTAAAAATATATATTAAATTAAATTAAACAATTCATTAGACAGAAAATTCAATGAAATGCAATTAATTTATTAATTAAAAAGTGGAAAGCAAAGGCAAAACCTTACAGGAATGATACTTAAAAAGCCAAGATACTAGATGCATCACAGGGATACAAAATACCGCCAGGACAGCTTACTGGGGGATCTGGGGCACCTGAAGTGAAGTGGCGCTAGTGCGTCGTAAATAAATAAGCTGCAGGATGCCAATTGATGGGGAGTGCCACTGCCAGTGTCACTGCCACTGCCACTGCCACTGACAGTGCTTGAAATGTGGCCCAAGGCCACTCAATGCAATGCAGCTGCTGCTCCGTAATTAGAATACATTTTGTTTACCAGCGCAGCTCCAGCTGCGGCGACAGTATATTTATCCATTAATATTGCAAAATAAAAGGGGACGGTCATCGTTCCGTGGGGCGTGGCCTTTTTCCATTACTTCTGCGGTCAGTCCACAGAAATCAACAGGCTGAAAGCCACTCTATATTGATTTTAAAGAAAGCCCCTTTACTTAGGTTTCTAATCTTCTCAGTGTTCTCAGTGTTGCCTAGTTTTGTGCCTAAAATTAAGAGATAATTTTCCCGTAATTCAAGTCAAACATCGGCCTTTGATTAACGTGAAAATCAAGAGGGCTGCTTTGGGGGTTTTCTAGGAAGGGAGTTCGATAATTGGAATGCGTAAAGGTGGAACTTCAGCATCTTGTTTCGGTGCTTTACCAAAGGGAACACTTGGAAAAAATATGTCTACGTTTGAAAAGGCAGTTTAAAGAAATAGTTAAAGAAATGCGAAAGAAATGTATACTAGCAAGGATATTATACAAATTAAGCAAAGATCGATATTTTTGAATGCGATATGTTTCAATATTTAAGAAATCGATTTAAAAGAATTTACAATATTGTTATATGACATTGCAATTAATATTTTGGCCTGGCTTTTCTCTTCGATTTTCTTGTACATACTCCCCCCCTTTGATTTTGCAGAGTAACAGGTGCTGTGGCAATCGTCAGAAATCGAATGCCATGGTGCAAGGCCAAATAGAACATGGGAACTTGGCCTCCAGCTGCCGTTTCGGTTGCTTTGCAGTCTCAATTTCGCGCAATTACCCCGTTTCTGGGCCTGCTAACAAGCAGCAATTAGTCAGGGGAACCCTGCAACCGTTGGAAATGCAAGAAATGCAACACGTGGCAACGGCCACTGTTACCACCCACCACCCAGTGCCCACTTCCATTTCCATTCGCCAGCATCTGCATCAGCAGCAGCAGCAGCATCAGTTCTTTTTTCCACCTGGGCCTGAAAGTGAAAGCGGATGCCAAAACCTGTTGATGCTGGCCAGTGGCGGGAGGCAGGCTGGGGGAGTGTGGACTGTGGAGTTCTACCCGAGATTGCTGGGATTGCGTTGCCGTAATTAAGTCGACTGCATTTGTCATTTGTCAGGGCAGGGCGCTTGCACAGGCGGGTGGAGCTGGAGGAGCAGGAGGCAGATGCTGCCAAGGAGGGACTCCCGCAAGGACATGGTTAAAATGCCCTGGGTGTCCTTTTTGCCGCTCGTATTTCAGCTGTCGCCTGGCTTTTGTTTTCTGAATTATTTATGCCAGTGGGGAATATACATAGCATTTATATGCACAGGCAGGACTGTACTCAGAGAGAGAGGGAGTGGGAGGGAGATGAAACCGTGAGCCTGCACTGGAGTTAATCTGTAATATATGACTTAATATATTTTATAATATTAATTGAAATAGTCTGGATAATAATATTAGTAAATTATATTATTATCGAGTCTGTTTAAATTATACATCAAATTTGTATATCGTACATTTTGTTTTATATATATCGAAAAAATTTTGCATTTAATGCATATCGATATTCTCTTTATTGAAAAATAATAAATAAAGATACAAGTAAATTAAATATGCCGGTGTATGTAATAATATAACTAAATCAGACAGTTTGCCTAACTAGTATTCAAATATATACATTTGTATTATATGTATGTTTTATATTTAAGTACAGTATACTTCTCTTTTATTATTATTATTTTTTTATAAAATACCATATTTATTCCCTTGTTTAAATTATTAACCAATTTAAATCTAGGCTTCTTGATTTCTTATTTTTTCTTATTTTCAAACTGCACTTAATCTTTTTTTTCTCTGCCAAAGAGTTTGTTCAGTTAATATTATTAATATTAATATTATTTTCGCACTGCACTTAATCTTTTCTTTCTCTGCCAAAGTGTTTGTTCAGTTAAGGGAATATAAGCATATGCCAAGTCCAGCTTCTTCGAAGGCCCTTCGATCTGACCCGATTTTCCGCTTTTCCGGTTTTCAGTTTGCCCCTTCCGACACCCGCCACCCACTGGCCCGCTTTATGCAACTGCAAATGCCACCACCGCTTACAGTTTCTTTTAATTTACTGTGAAATGAGTTTGTCCAGTGGCAGGAAAAGTGGGTGCTGGGCGGCCGGACTCAGGGATAACTGCAATTGCTGACTGCTTCTAATTGACAGGATGGCAAAGTTTCCAGAAATTATGGCCAACAATATCGGGTGGAAGAGGAGAGTGTGCTTAATTCGACAGCCATGGAGATTTATAAGATCCGGAAAATGGCTGCAAGGATGGGGAGGGGCTCGAGCGGTAGGATTTGGCGAATCGAGGCAAAGTCTGATAAATGGCCAACGGACATACTACTTACCAAAAGTTTAATAAATCCGTCGAGTAGTTTGTATTGTTCATAAAACATTTCCGAAGCTCCTTGAAAATACGATAATTGAATTGAAAATAAATAAATAAATATGATATAGCAGATTAAAAAATATTTACAAGGATGTACTGATAAGGTTAAAGGGATGACTTTTTTTGTCAGCGTCTTATATTTTGTAGATAATAATTTAATCAGCATAAAGCAAACAAAAATTTCCCAGAAAAAACCCTGCAAAAGTTATGAATTTCTTGCACACAACACACACCACACACACACTCAGTCTAAGGACACGACCCTTTCGCGGTAAATTGAATTTGCATCCATTGAGCCTCCTGCATAATGCTCTCCTTAGAGAATCCGCTGAATCCTTTGGATTCCGGGAACTGTGCAGAACAGGCGGCTAATTGGCAGTTGATTAGCATTCGCCGCTTTTTCCACTCACAAATTGGATCATAACCATAATCCCAATCAACGTCGGGGGTCATGGCGCCTCGACACTTGATTCGGGTTGGGCAGCTAATGAGTTTAGGACAAAATTTTCGGGTTTTTAATTCGGATTTGGATTTTGATTTTGATTTGGCTTTCGTTTTCGGTGGTCGGAAATCGAGTTTGAATTTGAAAAATAATTAAATCGCCTTTCTATTGAGAACTCTAGTCATTGAATTATTTAATAAAGGGGATGTCCGAATTCACTGATGATTTGAAATCACTTAAAGGAGCTGCCCATAAATTTAAACGCCCAAAATTAATATATGGTTAACTATAACATTTTTAGTATATTTAATATCGATTAAAATCTATATTACAAAATAACTCAAAGAGTTATGGTTATGTTAGTAGTATTAATATATTGTTGAAAAAATAAATGTTCAAAAAATTAACAAATAAATTTAAATAGACCAAATTACTGTTCTAGTAAATAATTTCAAAACTGATCTCCCTAAAGTTGGAACTCGATTCACTTCGAACCGCAACTTAACTTAACACCCAACACTTCGGTTCGAAGGAACTGCAGCAATTCTTTCGCACTGTGGGAATATATTTTAAACATTTTACTTATTTATATTAATACATTTATAACCTATTACCTATTATTACTACTAAGTTATAGGTTTGTATTTTAATTTGTTATATGCGAAAATACCCGAACTCTAATGAAGTGCTTAAGTAATCCATTGAATTGCATTGCGTTCTTATATTGCTTTAATGTCTTAACCTCCAGTAACGTTTTATAATATTTAAAGTAATTGGAAAATATAACAAGAAGTGCTTAACGTTCCCCATAGTGCATGGAACCTTCGAACCGTACCGCATTGAGCCGAACTGGCGTTGCAACCTGTTGTGTTTTGTTCGCTCTCGAACCTTGGAGCTTCACAGCCGCCTAACAGTGGTAAAAAATGACATGGAGTTCGGGTGGTCAAGAGCAGTTAGCGTTAGGTTCGATGCTCGATGCGATGTTCGAAGCCAGTTCGAGTTGCGAGGGAATTGGGGAGCCTATAAATACGAGTGCAAGCGAGAGCCATTCGAAAAAAACATTTTTTTAACCAAATTTGACGTCACGGCTCCGTCGCCGTCGCGGAAAACGGAAAATCCGACGTTGTTTGGCGGGAAAATAATACCCAACTGAAAACTAAAAAAACAAAAGCAACCGAAAAACGAAAGATGAAAAGAAAAATACAGGCCAGAAAAAGTGCAACTGAAACTAAAGTTGAAAAATAACGGCAAGAACGTGTGATAAGAGCGGCAGCCGAGAGTTAATTTTTGAATTGTAGGCGCGTGTGTGTGAGTTCTTTGCTTTTATTTCATTGCAGACATTGCCCCTCAAAAACAATACAATAATAATCACAGCCAATAATAATAAATAAGAAAATAATAACAGAAGCAAAAAAACGTGGTTTTGTTTTCAATTTTTTTTACTGTGTGTGGAGTGTGCGGAGTCCGTCGGGTGTGTGTGTGTGTGTGTGCGAGTGTATTAGTTTGTTTGCCTTTTAATTAGTTTGCCTCTTGTTTTGATTTTGTGTTTTTCCGTGTCTGATCTCTGCGTTTTGTGAGTGTTTTGCAGCTGATAAACAAAAGGCACAACAGCAGCAACAACAGCAAGTAAGTGCATAGAACTAAGTTTGAGAGTCAAGTTCATTTATTGCTCTGCTATTTGCCATTTTTTATTGTTATTGTTTGTGTTATTCTTATAATTTCGGTTGCATTCTACAAGTGCTCTGCTCTGCCCCCGACTGCGGCGGCAACGACGACGCCGTCGTGGGCAGCGTTCAGGAGATACACAAAACTGCGATCTTTTCCTCTTCCTCTCTTCTGTCTCTTCTTCAGCCTCTGCTCTTCTCCTTCCGCTCGATCTTCTTAGCTCCACGCACAGTGGGCCGCCTTTTAAAAATGTGCAAAAGGAGTAAGAATTCGTACAGAAGAGTGTATCGGGAGCAGTCGGGATAAATATGGCTTAGTTTGTTGTAAAAAATAGTATACATATTAGATAAAATTGTTCAACTAAAGATGGAAAAAATATGGGTTTTCAAAATAATTTAAAACAACTTGTAAGCCACAATGAGGCTGTAGTTTATTTTATTTGAATACAAATTTTCCAAGAAATTAAAAAATCATCTAAGCAATAGTTCCTAAGACAATTTTTACTCTAAAGATTATACTTTACTAAAAAAAAATTTACGTTTTTCAAAATCATACAATACAAAATAACGTTATTCACCAATCTTGGAATATTTTTCACTGTGCGCCGGCAAAAGGAACTCTCTTTGTTTATAATGCTTTTTAAAATCAGGCTTAAAGATCACCTTGCTCTCTCGTCCTCTCTCGCTGCCTCTCTTTCAGTCTCTGCCTTTTGCTGTTCCACGCCGATTTAAGCTCAATGTGTAAAAAAAAAAAAAAAACAGATATTGTAGACGCAAGTCCAGAAATAATTCTTTAAGCCACCTACATTCGCTTTTCTCTTCAATTCCGCCACCCACGGAATGAATTCCATTCAGAATTCCAGTTTTAAGAAATTAATTTTAAAAAATTGTAATACTTATAAATAATATAGTAAAAAAACAGGAAATTTAAAGAATTTATAACTTTTATAATTGAGAAATCTATAAAAAAGGTTAAGTGACCTGCTATCTTTTTAAAATCTCCCCAAAGATAAGCAATTTGAAAAATCTACACCTATTTTTAGCACACTTAATGTTTATTCTGCAATTGTAATATGGCAAATATTATTTAATAACTAACATAAAGCAAAAAGTGAAATAAAGGATATAGGAAATCTCAATATACTTATTCCTATTAACGAAATGAATGCTGATTTAAAACAATAAACGCTTAATTAATATTTATTTGCTGCTACCTCGTTCAAGATAGAATTTCACATTTGTGTTAACACCAGGAAACTATGATTAATGGATGTTCGGTTATTTGAAGCCAAAGCTTTTCTCTGTTGCCATTTTTGTTTGTTCACATTGTTGGTTTTTACCACGCCCCTGTGTCCCGTCCGTAAACTAGCCGGGGAACAGCTTAAGCCAAAGCTCAGGGGCAGTGATGAAGAGGGGGTTGGGGGTTCCAGTTTTTCCATGGGTTTCCCTCTTTCCTTTTTTTTCGCTTTTTTTTATTTTGAAGCCAGGATTTGGAGGGGTGCTTCCTCATCGATATCGAAATTGTTTTCACCAGCTGCTCTTGGCCTTCAGTGGGTTAACGGCAAGGCAGCTTCCCCCTTTCCAAAAAAAAATAAAAATAAATAAAAAATAGAAGGACGAAATAGTGGAGATACTGGGTTATGGCCAAATTGCTTGTTTGTCTGCGGTGATAACGGCACCCCCGTTTCGCCGGAGACTCCCACCCAGAAAATTGCATTCCACGGATCGGTATCTGTGTGGAAAAAAGGAAATAATAGAGGGGAAAAAACGTGGCACGAGCACATTTCCCCAGAGTACGGAGTGCAGTTAAGCGCAATCTTGTCTAGAATTTCAATACCAAACAAAACGCTTGACGCTTTGACAGCCCATGAAGTGGCGGCGGCGACGGCATCGCTATGGGGTTAAGGAAGGGGACAGCCAAGGGCTTAAGGGGGGTGGGGTACGAGTTACGAGGGCAGTGGAAACGTTCCTGGGAGCAATCTAGACAAGTGGAAATTGTTTCGAGTGATGCAATTGCAGCAGCAGACGTCAGGCAACAAGAATGCAACAAAAGACGCTGAAAGCGGAACTGTAACTTAGCTCTCTAAGATCTTTGGTCGAGAGGGGTGTTTACAGCCATATAAATATATAATAATGTGCATATTTTATTTTGTTAGGTTAAAAGTCAGTTGTACTTTGTTTATAACTATTTTACTTTAGAAACATTAATGATGGATCACAGATCTATCGCAAATATATGTGGGATCTTTCGCAGCTGTTGTGGAAATCTGTCGCATATCTATCGCCGATTTATCGCAGATTTATCGCAGACTTATCGCAGATTTATCGAGGATTTATCACAGACTTATGGCAGTACTATCGCAGATTTATCTCAGATTTATCGCAGATCTATCACAGATTTATCTCAGATTTATCCCAAATGTATCAAATATCTATTGCAGATATATCGCAAATCCATTGCAGAATCATTGTAGATTTATCGCAGATTTACCCCAGATCTATTGTAGATTTATCGCAGATCTATCCCAGATTTATGGCAGATCTATTGCTGATCTATCATAGATCTTTCATTAATTATTTATCAATTTTGTATATATATTTATACAGCATTCAAATTATTTTAAGAGTTATTTTCACAGTTCCGTACTCATCAAATACAAACCCATAAGCATAAAAGATTCCATTTCCATGCCCATTTATCAAGTGTTTAATCCCATAAAAACACAAAACAACATCATAGATTCCCTCTTATATATATTCCAAATATCAACAAATAGCCCGTGATTTCGGTATTGAAAATGCACATGTGCTCATCTGGAATTATCCAGATTAAATCAAGTATTTTGTTTGATTTATTAAACACATAAAGAGATACTTTTAAACATATAGTTTAGCTTAGCAAGAGATACGCGTAAGATTTATTGAATATTGTTGTTAATACTTGGGGATGCCAGGCAGATCTTAGCTGGGGATTATGGAGCGAAGTCTTGCGAGTTTTACTAGTTCTCGGCTTGAGATTTAAAAACGTATCAATCTTATAGCAACGCTGATACCGCAGATACCTCAGATACCGCCGGGGTTTATCAGTTTGACATATAGTATTTGTTTTGTGTGCCGCGCGCGACTGCAAAAGTTAATACATTCTTGATTTATAGAGGCAGAAATAAATGTTACAAGTCGATTGATAAACGATTTGATATTACTGTCGATGTATATATATACTTCTGGGTTAACACGTTTTCCAGGGATTTCCCCTCGTCATTTATTTTTTTATATTTATTTTTTGCTCTCTAAAAGTAACCCAGTAACCTAGAGTAGGTACAGTGTGTTGTTTTTTCCGTGCAGCTGCTTTGCACCTGCCTTGAACGAATTTCCCCCGGCCCTCTGGGGTACCGACGACCCACCTGAGCTGCAGTCCATTCAAATGCATTTCGTTGCAGCTTTGGCTTGGGGTTTTCCTACAGAAAATGACCCATTCCGCAGCCCCCCTTTGTCCACAGCTCGCATCTCGCCTCAAGTTTCGTTTTTCACTTTATTACCGCAGGACATTTGCTGCTGGTGCTGCTGCTGTTGGTCCTTGCCAGAAAACAAAAACAACAAAAAACTGGCTAAGGAAAAGCAACCGCCACCCACTTTTTGAGGTTTTTCCACGTGCTTTCCCCACCCTGTTCCTGGGCTTTTCAGTGCGTTTTTCCAGCTCTACCTTCTGAAGGGTCGCAGGCTACATTTTGACATTCAACTTTCCGCTGGCATTGTTGGCCAGGCCACAATGGCCCGCAATTTGCTGCTTTTATTTATGGAAAATTAAAATTAAAACAGATTAATTAAGCAGCAGCTACAGCAGCGGCACATAAATAAAATAATACCGCGGATATATATTTTTTTTTGCGCCTGACTTTGCTGAACTTTTGTATGAATTTTTAAATTACTCGTATAAAATTTATGTTTTTCTTTTCAACGTCCGCACACACATGGCTGTTGTGGTTGGCAGGGGGGAAGGGCGAAGGTGCTGGCCAGACCAGTTTCAGTTTTCAGACTTTGTCGTTGAAAATCCAGCGAACAAATTTCCGAAGCGTGAAGAGCGTCAAACAGCAGCCAAAGCCCAAAGCCAAAGCCAGCAAAATCAAAACAAAATCAAAACCGAAACTGAAACCGAAATTTAAACAGCTGTTTTCAGACGCCACTCGAACTTACACAGGAAAAAACACAAAAAAAAAAAAAAAAAAAAATATGCCATAAAACATCTAAATTTCAACTTAAATTCTTTGCAAATTCCAGAAAAATGTTTTTCGAAAAGATTAAAGCAGTTTGTCTCATGTAATATCCCTGTATAGACACTGGACATGATAAATCGTATTTTTAATTGGCTATATTGTATTATTTATTGATCGTTAAACGTTTGTATTTCTTTGATGTAAAGATATTCCTCGGGATATTAAATTTGTTAAGGAAACCAGCTTGTATAAACAATTTTGGCATTGCTAATTAATCTTACTACTTTGTGGGGTTTTCCTGTTGAAATGGAAGAATATTTAATGTAATATAGTAATATTTTAAATTTAAATATAGGAAAGTAAAAGGGTTATTGATCAATCATCTATTTAATATTCAAATTAATAAATTTGTATTTATAATTACAGAGCAAAGAGTGGAGTTGTGCCAGATACAATAATATATTTATATTTAATTTATATAATTTATTACAAAAGTTTTATGTTTGCTGGAATTCGAAATTTGTATTTCATTTCCGTTTAATATTACCTTAATTATTATTTATTAAATATTTTTTTTTTGTTTTTATATATTACCTTATTTGTCCCAGTGTCTCAGTTGTTGCTACTGTTGCTGGTGTGTTGTTTGATGTTGCTGTCGTCGCGATCTCAACTCACGATCTGAGTTGAGCCGACTTAGATGTAGCTTTTTTGGCTCGATTGAGATATCGGCTTGAATTTTTTCCCAACTCCCCAAGCACACACTCACTCTAAGGGTCTTTAGAAACAGATATTTATCTTCTTTTTTCAATTTAAATGGGTCAAAAAACATAGTTTCTTCTTATTATAAAGGGAATTAATAATATTTTAAGGTAATATAATCAATGTAATATTTTCTTGTTTAAATATACCTGCTAATATTTATTCTATACAATTTCAAGCATTGTAATGCAAAAATCCTTGAACTATAATTTAAAAGTAGTCCAGAAATTTCTTTGAACATTTTTTTTCATAATACATCGTTAAAAAAAAACCTTGCTTGCTGATTTATTACTTAAACAAACTTTATTCAAGGAAATTCCAGTGTGTTCTGTAAGGCTTTTATTATATTTTTTAAATATGAAGAGAATTCAAAATCGTACCTAGGGTTTTGTAAAGTAAAAATATTAAAATACAGCCAAATATTTAAGGACAGAGCATTCTTACTTCCCCCAAAGCGTGATGGGATTTTTTCCATTTTTGATTTGTTACTGTTGACTGTGGGGTTCGTTCTCAAACTCGAACTCGGAATTCGCATCCGAATTGGTATCTGCGGCTGTGTGAGTATTTGTATCTGTCGCTGTAGTTGTATCTGAACTCATATCTCTAGCTGTAGCTCTGTGCCGCCTGTAGTGACGCTAAAACTGAATCCCAATCCGAAACCGAATCTGAATCTGAGGCTGACTCAAGGTGACGTAATGGCAACGCCTAAAGTGGCTTTTATACGCTCCGCCAGATCAAGTATCAATTACAAATAGGCAAAAAAAAAGCGAGCACACACACACAGTTTGTGGGTCAGGGGGAGTAGCCCACGAAAGGAAAGGAAATCTCTGGCTAAATTCATTGGGCATCTAGTGTTTGGCTTTTGGCGCTAACACGAGAGGTAAACACAGAGCGGAGAGTGGAGTTCGCCAGATACAAAAATATATACTGATATATATATATCTGATTTGTGGGCAACTGCGAACTTTTCTCGCCCCGTTCCGACTTTGTTTGAGTATAAATTATAGGGCACTATAAATAGCCCAGATCTCTCGCAGTCGTCCCACTCCGCAGAATCTTGAGAATTCGAGCATTTCGGGGTGACAGCCGCCGGTTGCCCTGGGATATCAGCTTACAGCTTGGCCGAAAAGCTCAACCTGCAACTGACGTTTCAACTTTTTGTTGTTTCTTTTTTTTATAGTCTGCTGCCGACACTTTTGACCAGCTGTCATTCCCCAAAAAAAAAAACAAAAAAAAAAAAACAACAAAAAACTTCTCAAAAAATCTCCCCGCAGCAGACGAAAAATTCAATGTTAATCACTCGACAGTGAAAAAACGGTAGCAATAACAATTCGCATACTAAATGTAAATAAACAATAAACAATAAGCGGGAGCAGGCAGCCAAAAAAAAACATAGAACAAAATAATAACAGATAAATCGGTTGAAAAAACGAAGGCACTATTAATTGGCAGATTGGCAGAAAATTAAACAACCAGAAATGTTGCAAAAAAAAAAAATATACAAAACTGGCAACAAAATGAGTGCTGAAAATGAACTCGACCATGTTTGCCGGCTTTTTAACGCCTCGTCAATGGCGCCAGCTTCAAGTTCTACCACTTGTACTTATTTTTCGTTATATATTTTAATATATTTTCCATATTATCCAGCGATGAAAGCTATGCTATATGAGATATATTTTTTAGGCTCTAAAAGCATTAATAGAGATCCTTTTGTTTGGAGAAATTATTTCATATATTTATGGGAAATTACAGAACGTATTTTTATTGATTTGGGTTTATCGAGAAAAAGTGTTTCACAAATATAATTTTTTTTATTTTTTCTTTTAACATTTATTAAATAAAAATTGTTTGATTGTAATATACCAAAATCTTATATGATCATTTAGTTATTTCTAAAAATTTGGTCCTGAAAGGTAAACAAGAAGTATGGTTGTCAGAAAATAACCCCATATCGATACTGTGTCGATATACACTTATAAAAATATTTTTATTATATTTAAGAATTAATAATTAATATATATTTCGAATTTTAAAAAATGTGTCATGAATTTAGGGCACTCTTATTCTATTTATTATTTTCCTTTTTATATTTTATTTGATTTATTTTATTTGATATATTTTATTTGATATATTTTATTTGATATATTTTATTTGATATATTTTATTTGATATATTATATTTGATATATTTTATTTGATATATTTTATTTGATATATTTTATTTGATATATTATATATTATATATTATGTATTAAGAGTAGTTGGGCATTCGTTGCAACCCCGATTTATGCTTCGTTCTGCTTTATTTCATTACCATTAACCCGCTCCATCGTCTCTTCTATCTTTGGGCCTTTTGTTTGTGTTTTATTTTTGTTGATCTGTGTCTTTAAATGTTATTGTTGTTGGTGTTGCCGCCGTTTTTGTTGCCCTTAGCTTTTTGCTTTTGTTACCTATTTGCACTTTGCCGTCGTTTATTTGTCTTTCAACTTTTCTACTTTGTGCTTAGAGTTCACGAGCGAAGAGAGCGCCGTGTAAACAAATGTTTAAAAATGAATTTTTCAATTCGCATTTAATGTGTGGTGGCATCAACAAGGACAATAACAACAGCAATAACAGGCTGTCGTCCGCTGTCCTCGTTCCTTGTCCGCCGCAAAGGGAATTGGGGCCTGCGGTGCGGAGGTCAAGGACGTGACGAGGTCGTGGCTTCGGGATTTCGGGGGACTCCCCACGTCCGAGAAAAAAAAAAGCTGGCCGTTGGGAAAACTTCTCACAGCAATTCCAGTTTATGGGACACTTGGTCCTCATTTGGAGTCCCATTCTTGTGGCTCCTCTGATGATTTATTTATTGTCCCACAACTTACTTTACTCTCAAAATAAAAAGGAAAACTAAAATAAAGTTTTATATGTATTTGAAGTTGGTCATTTTTAGTTCGTAATCATTAACAACAGATTTTGGGGCTCTGTTTACGTTTCTGAGGATTATTTTATGTCTTTAATTTTTTGAATTATTATATATTATATGTTTATAATGACTAACAATTCAGTGATTGATATCCCTAAAATAATTGTTAATAAATCTATTAATATCTTACACCCGATTTATTACGGGTTTTCTTTAAATTGTTGTCCCAATAACTTCAACATTTTCCCATCGTTTTGTTTCCGCTTTTCCGCTTCCATTCCCGATTCCGATTCTGTTTGCCATTCCAATTCCGATCCCCTGCATCCGCCTGAAAATAACACCGAGCTCGGCATGTGGCTGATGATTAGCATTAATCAAGCCGTTGATGGGCTCCGCTTATCATTACGGATGCTGATGATGGGGATGATGATGATTCTGATGGATCCGATGGAGAACTTTCCGCTGCGAATAAAGCAATCAGCGCACCGATCTGGTGCGATCCATAAACATTGTTTCGACTTCCAGACAGAGAGGCAGGCAGTCAGGCGGGGGAGCGTGTGCCTCAGCCTCATAAAAATGTTTCCATTCCCATTCAGAGCCAATTATCGCACGGCATGATCACTGGATCATCTTTTCCGCCCCGGGGGTCACTGCCAGTGACCTGTGCCAGCGCACCTGTACGCATAAATAAGGCACAGGAAGAAAAGAAGGCCAAACATTATAGTTAAATGAAAATTAAAGGAACTATTTTGCTTATTCTTAATGGTTTTCAAATCTATTTTAATAAAATACCTTTAAAATTGTTAGAAAATAGATCAAAAATATTAAATGAAATTGAAATCAATAACATCCGTGCCCAAATGTATGCTACAAAATATAGCAAAGACACTCGAAGACCTAATTGCATATTTTTCAACTAATTTTTTATGGTTTTTAAATATATTCTTATAAAAATTTATTAAAAATGTGTAAAACAAATATGAAATCATATATTTTTAGAGGTAAAATATTTTCTATATATTTTAAATTGCCAGAATTATTATTGTTAAGATTTTGAAATTTTGTATTTCCCCTAAGAGTCTGTAAAATAATAAATAAGTCAGAGAACTCATTTAGAAAAACAAATTTTTCTCCCTGCATTCACTCTTTGCACACCAAATATCTCACGTTTGCTCAACTAACGAATTACAAATTCCAATTCAATTTATTTGCTCAGTTTTCTTCCATAATTAATTTTTTTCTTGATAATTATAGAGAGCTATTGACCGGGTACACAGTTTTTTACGCTTTACAATTCGGGGTTTACTTAACAATTAACAATTTGCATTGTTCCCAGACTGCCATTAAGCGGCAGAGCTGCCCCCCTATTGCCGTAACGCCCCTGGCCTCAATTAGGAAGAGTCCCCCCGAACGGAGCCCAACTGAACCACGGCTGTGGAACAGCTGCATTGACTTTTGTTCTTAGTTGTCTGCCAAGTCTGGGCTTAGCAAGTGATTATACACGAATGCAGGCTCCATATAAATAGGCCCACATGTCGCTCTGAAATAGAGAAACTGAGGCACTGAGGCACCGAGACACAGAGACACACAAATCGATGCCAGAGACAAAGGAGAAGTGTATGTAATTTACTTTAAATATTTATAAATGGCTCACTGTCTCTGGCATTTTCTCGTCGTGATTGCGATCCGAGTGGAATGGAGATTAGAAACCAAATCGAAATCAGTTCAAAGTGAGGCAAAGTCAGGCAACTAGAGCAAATATTTTAAGAAATTTCTATGCAGAAGCGCTGGTAAAAAATAAATTTAAATACAAGAAAAGTAGAATTTAAGTTTAATGAAAATAAATATACGAAATGATTCACGCTCTGAACCTTTTAATAATTTTTCTTTAATTTATTTCTACAGTTTTTATTTTTGAACTATCAAGATTTGCTTGAATATCATTTTTTTGTAAGGCAAAAATTGTATTTCATTCCCAGAAATTCTAGGTTTTTATTTGTTGTATTTTCCGACTGTTTGCGTATTCAAAGCCGATGATAATGATGATGACGATGACATTGCTGGAAACTAATGCGTATCATATCAATTTTTAATGAGCAATTTGTGCATAATCATTGCGCAAAAGCCGCAAAAGCCCAAAAAGCCGCACACTGCGAAATCGCTATGTGGCAGGCGTTTTCCCGCACAAACGCATAATTGCAATTGCAACTATATATATTTTTTGTATGGGAGAACTTGTCTGCATTCAAAACTCGATATCTAATTTTTAGACAATTTTCGACCATTTTGACGATGTAACTAACCCCTTGCATTTTCTTCAAAAAATGGGTCACATATTTAGCTAAAAATCGATAACATTTTAAATGGTTTTTTGATCATAACTTGACCAAAACTCAACCGATTTCAGTCTGGTTTGGTTTTTTCTTCCTAGTTTTAATGTGAGAACTTTTCTGCATTCAAAACTCGATATCTAATTTTTTGACAATTTTCGACAATTTTGACTATGTAACCCCTTACATTTTTCTTAAAAAAATGGGTCACATATTTGGCTAAAAATCGATAACATTTTAAAAGATTTTTTGATCATAACTTGGCCAAGACTCAACCGATTTCAGTCTTGTTTGGTTTTTTCTTCCTAGTTTTTATGGGAGAACTTTTCTGCATTCAAACCTTGATATCTAATTTTTGGTAAATTTTCGACAATTTTAACGATGTAACCCCTTACATTTTTCTTCAAAAAATGGGTACATTTTTGGCTCAAAAGTTCGTTATCAATTTATTGTGAAATAAGGCACATTTAATTATGAAATAATATATAAGATAAATGTAGCATTTATGAATGGATCCCCGTGACGCTTTACACGATTCAGAAAGACAAACAAAGGTACATATTATCAAAGTCTTGGCTTTTATCGATACTTATCAATACTATCAATTGGTGTCTGCACACTTGCGGTTGCATTCCCGAACTTTGGCCCTGCACTGTGGCAACGGTGTGAATGTGTGCATTATCTGGGCGCCCGCTTCCTGCCGCCGCTGCTGCACTTGGCACCAACCAACTGCCAGACGGGGGTTCATTCAAATGCCCGATATCGGGGCTGTAAATGAGCAAACAATTGCGCTTTGTCAAGTGACATAACGCTATAAATATTGTATAAACAGTATGGAATTGAGTTCCATCGATGCGTCATAAGACATTCGAGGCGTCAATTGTAAGTCACTTGTGCAGTGACAGAAAAATAAGCAGCAGAAGAAGTGGAATGCCAGTTGCACCACCCGTTAACATGAGCCGTAGGCGTGACAACTGCAACAGCAGCAGCAGCAGCAGCAGCAACATTAGCAATCAGCTGCAGTTACAAATTAATTACGACGCAGACACAGCGCAGACTACCGGCATATATTATATATCTACATATATCTATATGCATCGCGTGGGGAGATCTCAAACTAGATCTCGGCCTGACATTGGTCTACCGATCTCTCGATCTCGTTCTGGATTCCGCTCCCCATCTCGATCGAAGCCCACTAAGTGCTTGGGCAGCCGGCAGAGCAAGTGCCGTAACCCGAGACACCGTCACCGCCCCAGCTTCAGCATCTTCGCAGCTGCACCATAAAATATATACTCATATGAGAAAAAAAAAGCGTAAAAAAAGGGTAAAAAACAGGAAGTAATCGCTCTCCTTTGCATGCGAACGATTTACAATAAATAATTATGATAATGCCGCCTCTGGCAATGTCAGAGATGAATCTCGGGCAATGACACAGGCGGCGCGGCGGAGATCGCAGATCGGAGATCACAAGTGCACAAGTGGCGGACAGGAAGGAAGTGTTTGCACTTGTTAAAGCCCTCGCTCCAGTCTACGCCCCACACACTCTAGAGATGGAAGAAATAAAGGGGGATAGCAATAAATGAATATCGAATATCGATGATGAGTAAAGGGGCTTGTGGAAATACTGAAATGTTAAATATAAAAATTTAAAAATCTATTAAACTTTATATAGATCAATCTATAAATACGTTTTAGAACAAGCTACAAGTTCTGTATATAAAAAACAGTACTTTATCTACCGATGTAGATCGATTTATAAATGTGTTATATGTATATCGAACTATACAAGTGTTATATATCGAAAATTTAATTCTGTATATATCGTATTTTAAATGCGTTATATATCGAACTATAAATGCATGATGTATTGTAAATATTTTATATATCGAACTATTAATTCGCTATATATCGAGCTAGAAATTTTTTATATATTGAACTACAAATTATCGATCTAAAAATTAGTAATATTTCGAGCTAGCTAGAGGTAGTTTTTAGAAACTATTTACTTTCTAAACGCTTTGTGAAAAATAAATTATTAGGAATTAAATGCGTAATTAATATGATTAATTTACATATTAATATTTGGTTATTACAGTAAGTTCTAGTTGAAAGGTTTAAATGAATTTATTACCCACAAAGTCAAGAAACTTAAACAGAACGCGGCAAGTCGAGGCTTAACTCCTTCGCTAAGCCCCTGGCATTTCAAAGATATTTTTCACGGCCTCAAAAGGAGGGGATTTCCCAAGTTTTTCTTGCCCCCAAAAAGAATATTTTCCTTTTCGGTTTTTTCGCACACCAAAGTCTTCTTTGTGAGCTCTAAATTTCTGTGTGCCTTTCGGTCTGTCTGTCAGTTCGTCTCTATTTGTCTTTGTGGCACTCTTGTTTCGGCTACAATTTCGTTGTTGGACGTTGTTGGTTTTAAATTTCGTCGCACTTGGCGTAAAATGAAAATGAAATGAAAAAAAGTAAATCATAAAAAAATAAATGAAAATACACGAAAATAAAATGATCGGGGTTAAGATACCCATTTGTGACATTCGAATCGCAGGCTGGTCAGAGTGCAGGCCATTCCTGGAATTTGCTGGCATTCCTCAAATATTATTTATGTCAACCGAGAATCGCCGTCATATAATTGTTTTAATTTTATTTTTGCACCACCCTGTAATAAAATTTTTATGTTTAAATTTTCACCTGAACTTTTCGCTGTTTCCTGTGTTTTATGCGCTATTTTTAAATGCTATGCTTTCGGTTTAACTAGGGAGGTAAAGGTAAACAAATAATCCCTAAAAATTCATGCGAAAATTTCCACCATTCGTAAAAAGTTTAACATCAAAGCCGGGCATCATTCCATCAAGTTTTAAATGGAATTTGCTTTTAAAATAAACATATGAAGGTAAATAGTTTGCAAAGAAGATTAAGATTTAAAAATTAAGGCAAACTAATAGTTTTGCTTTCTGATAAATGTGTGCCTTTGAGATTATCATAAATTTGGGTTGGTTTTTGTTTTTCGGCGTTTATTAATCTCTTATATTATACAATTATATTATTAGTAATTGATTTTTATTAGATTATAAAATTCTTCTTGTAAATGTTGCCTTGCTTTTTGTTTACGATATTATATGTATTTTCATAAATTAATATATTCTCGGATATTTTTTTAATGATACCTATAAATTTAAACTTGAATTTTATTTTCAATTTATTAAGTAATATTTTCTCTAAAGATCCCTTTTTTATGTTAGGATAGTTATATCCATCCTAATCTAATTGGTAATCGATTTTTATATTTAAACAATTTCTTTATATTTTTTAGTTATAAATCAATTGCTCGTTTTTCATTAAAAACAAAATTCTATTTTATTTATGAAACTATTCAACTTATTTTGAATTTATTTTGTAGTAGTTGCTGGAAAACATCTCTTCTTCATATGAAACCTAAATTGTAACATACCAATTACTTAATTAAAAATATACAAATGTAATATTTAATTAAAAATTAAATTATTTTCTTCTAAAAACAATATGCCTGCTTTTTGGAAATGCCTGAAAATAGCTCAAAGAGACAGTTGAAGTCACACTTCATCGCTGAATTGGCTCAATACAATTTATGTGCTTGAATGGAATTTGTTTGTGGTATCATTATATGATTATTACCCGTCCCCGCTGTGACCTTCCCCCACCCCCCCTCTCTCTCCTCTGCCACCGTCCACGCGCCCGCATTTCCCGCCACGCTTTCCCACGAGCGGAAGCAGCAGCAGCCAAACAAGCGGGATTCGTGCGCACATCGTCATTATCATTGGGTCCATTATTATGCATTATGTGTGCCGCCCCGATTACCATCTCCCTGCTCCCTGCTTCGTTCTCTGTTCTCTGTTCTCTGTTCTCTATTCTCCGCTCTTCCTCTGCGGCGACGGGGATTCCCGCTGTTCCAGGGAGGAGGGGCTTACCCAGGATAAGCGGACTTTACGCAACTTTTCGTTGGGATTCCCCTCGCTTTTATGGTCATGTTCGTAAATTGTTTGCAGCAGCAATTGATTATCTACATTTGTATGGAATTATGGCCATTTTAGATAGAAAATTTAAGACAGAAATTTAAGTTCAAGCTGGAGTATGTATATAATGTATGCAATTTTCTACAGATTAATATGTTTTTTATTTAAAGAAATTAAATTGTTTAAATATCAGGTAGTGTATTTAATAAAAATAACATAACTTTATTTGGTACATAAGGTACAACTTAATAGAATAAACAATATATAAGAAATATTTAATAATATATATAATAATATTTAATATTTTCAACAAGTTTAAAAGGAAACAATATAATAAAAACCCTGCCTTAGTTAGGAATTATTTTCTTATTATCAAACAAAGTATATACATCTTTCTTAAAGTAAAATATATCCCTTAAAATTACATTTTCCCTCATATGTAATATTAAATGGTAACTAAATTAAATTTAACTCTCTGCAGTAAAAACACTTGAGGAAATGAGTGTTAAAGAAAAAAATTGACAGAGTTTTTCCACCAAACTGTGTCGCCGACAATCTGCCGAATGGCTCTCACATGCATCAGATACTCGAAGAAATAGTTTGGCGTTGTCTTTTCACGTTTTCATTACTTTTTCACAAGTTTTTTTCGCACAGCCAAAGTTTGGGAAATAGCTTGGAAAATAAGTTTTCGTTGAGCGATGATAAAAACTGACAAACAAGTTGATACATTGGCTAAGCACACTTGCCAGAGCTGCGAAGCTGAGAAGCTGCCTGAGACAGAGACTTTCGGCATTTTTAGAAGCGCCTCGATGCTAATTCGAAACGGCGACAAATTCAATCAAAGCCAAGCCAGTTTTCTATAGATATATATATTCAATATATATATATGTATATCTTTGCCAGACAAACAGCCGCCAAGCGATATCGATAAACACGATAAGTGCAGCAGCGGAGCAGCGAAACTTGAAATTTATCACCGAAAGATTCTTGAACTCAGCAAGTCACTAAGGTCATTTCGAGATGAAAAATACGAATAAGTAAAATAAAACAAAGCCCGACACCCCTCAGCGGTTCCAAACAGGTCCGACTGATTGTTTGACTGATTGATCGTCCGATTATTGATTGATTAGCTTCAGTTCTCCCTGCACTCATACAAATAGTTTTCTATTTTTTAGAAAAAGTGCCCTAAAACTATTCAAATTTGGCTAGAATTCGGAAAGGGTTTCCTTGAATTTAAGGCAAGGCATCATACAATTAAGACAAGTCATCATCAATATTTTAGTGTTCGTTTTTCTATTTTCACAAATTTGGGATGGTTTTGAATTATTTAATCCGTTCGGTTTCTTTATTAATTTAAGCGCGAGTTTTTGCTGGTAAATTTGTCCCAAAAATGTCGCAATAAAAAAAAATCACTAACACTTTAAAGAGTTCTTTTATCATAACTTGGCCAAAACTCTACCGATTTCGGTCTGGTTTGGTTTTTTCTTCTTGGTTTTTATAGGCGAACTTTTCTGCATTCAAAACTCGATACCTAATTTTTGACCCATTTTCGACAATTTTGACCCCTTACCATTTTTTTTTTTAAATGGGTAATTTTTTCAACCATTTAACAAAATATTTATCTTTGTGTATCGCCATTTGCAGGCACACTTCAGACACTCGCGGGCAGCAGCAGCAATGTGGCAGCCATGAGGCGGCGGCCCTGCACTTGCTGCCAGCTGTTACTATGTGCGGCACCCACTTGTTGCAGGCACTCATGATGCAACAGCAACAGCAGCAACAACAACACAAGTTGCCACATTGGCCAACCAAAGCAACAACGACAACAACAAGAATAACAAAACAACAACGAACTCGAGGCAAGTCGGCGGGCAAAAATCACCCATACGCCATGTGGGCGCGCGTCGATCGGAGGATGTTGCATGAACAACCAGGCGCCACAGTGGCCCATGGCCAAGGCCAAGGCTGAAGGCACTCATACATACGCGCGCACACACCCACACACACACATACACCGACACACATAGGCACACGCATTGGAACAACAACAGCAACAAAGCAAATACTGGAAACATCAACAAAAGTTGAAGAATTCCGCTGAACTCGAACGAAACGAAACAAAAACAACGCAAAATGTCTGAGGTAAGTGCAGTGAAAAAAATAATATATATAATAATTAACTAAAAGGCATTGCCTTTAAAATTAAATTAAAATTAGCCTTGCATTTAATATATATTTTCAAAAAGTATTTATTTCAAAGTGTATTTGGGGATCTTAAAAACTAAATATAACATTTTCTCTTAGCATCACCATAAGCAGGGGGACACGTGGTTCCTTGACACTGTCTTTCCTCGCAGCGCAGGCGGGCGTTAGCATTTCCATTTTTATTGAATTAAAATCGATTTTCAGTTTATTTTATCAAAAGACTTAAGAGCTTCAAACACATTAAAAGCAAAAAACCACACACACACTCTGACAAAAGAAGCTGTTAGCCAGTGGGGTGAGGTGTGGAAGTGCGGGGCTGTATGTGCATGTGTGTCTGCGTGTGTGTCTGCGTGTGTTTAAAGCCTGCTCTATAAACTTATAAACTTGACTAAAATCGTCAGATTATTGGGCATAAATATAATAAGTAAATGCCAGGGAAGAGCCAAGGAACTTGTAGAAACATTAAGTTATACCGCTAAAATGTTTAAAATGTATAATTTTTTTTAGGTTCTAAAAGACAAAATAATTGTCTTTATTTTTTTTTATAAATTAACAAATCGATTTATTTCGATATATTTTTCATTTCTAGGAAGTAGTTTTTAATTTGAATTACACAGTTTTCAATTTCCCTCCAGAATTTATTAATATTTATTTATATTAAATGCATTATTGTTTATAAATGCTTCAAAAATGTATAAAATATTTTGTTCTATTTTTTTTATATGTACGTTTTTAGTTATCGATTTGTAATGCAATATGTTCGATATACATGCAATCGCATAGATGCATTCCGCTTATAACTTTCCTTTTCGGTACATTAAGGCTTATGTAAGTATTGCATTAAACTGCAACATATGAATTATTATGTACGGATATTTTGTTTATTTATTTTTAATTTATTATTTGAAATTCACGATAAACAAAACCAATGGGAATTTTAGTCCCAATTTAGGTATTAAGTTAGTAGTTATTAACGAGACTAAAATTATATGCAAAGTTAGATTTTAAAATGTTTTTAAATATTAAACCGATTTTATAGATATTTATCACAATATAAATATTCGATATTTACGATAAACAGATGCAATGGAATTATCGTTTTCAGCCTAGATACCATGTTTTATTCTATGACAGTGGCTTTCTGCCGAAATTCTCTTTAAAAATACTTATGCACATTTATAGTTAAGTTAATATAATAATATTTATAATATATTTAGTGTATTTTTGTATACCTTTCTCTTGGCTGCATATCGGTATATACCAGAAAACCAAGTTACTTTTCTTCGTTAGGGTTTTTTTTTTAACATTTAAAAGCTGCGTTCCTTGGGTTTCCGTTTCCAGCCCATTCACTTCCTGCTGGCCCGCATGAGCATTTGAATTTTGGGTCAGTGACGTCGTCGTTGTCGCTGTCGTCGTCGTTGCTCCTCATGTTTATGTATTGGATGGCGGGACAGCGGGATGGCTTTGTGGATTTATAGGAAGGGAGCATCGCGAGCAACAGGCAATAGCGACTCAGCTCTCCGTCGAGCAGCTGTCGCCATAAACAAACAAGGAGCGTCAACGACAACGACGACGACGACGACGGCGACTACTCGCACACAGACATAAATATTGACCTAATTTGCACCTGTTTACAAATTCATTCGAGCCACTGCTGGAGCTCAGGCAGAACCGCCCACCTAGGAGCCACCTCCAGGAGCCGCCCCGCATCCTGGCAGGACTTTGTGCCTTTGGCGCATGATTTATGCAGCAAACGGAGCGCGACAGCCACGACAGCGGCTCCATCCATCGCGAACGCGAGCTCCTAAGTGGGTCGACCGTGTCCACAGCCGCAGCCAAGTCGAGCCCAACATGCCACAACATGTTGCCACACGGCAAGAAAATGAGTGTCTTTCTTTTAGAATTTCAAGTTGCTTGGGAATACTAAAAAGATTATTAGTATCATGATTAGTATTAGTTTGATTTACTTGTAATTTCTGTTCGATTAATTTCGATTATTCATCGATTACTCTAAAGTAACTCCCATTTCTCTCTGTTTGACTTCTCGGTCAGATTGCTGCTGGTTGGCATGTTATTAGCGAGGAAATTTGCATTTCCCATTCTAAAAGGGAAAAGTTGGTGTGCGAAGCAGCAGCACATTTGCAAATGCAAAATTCGATGTTATTCGGCTTCGCTGGCTTACGTGGCGTATGCTTGATCTGTGAGTTTTTGAGGGATGGCAGGGCATGAGTCCGTCCCCCAAAGCGAACAGAATAATTTCAAATTTGCTTAACTAAGAGAGAAGTGTACAAGATATCAAATTAAATCCCCTGAACTTATGGGAAATATTTTAAAAATTAAGAAATATATATGAAAGTAATCATACAGGTTTATTGCCAAGAAAATTACATTTGAATTAAAGGAGATTAATTTGCAAGGCACTCCAGGCAATGCCTTGACAATCGTTTACCGGGAAGGGGAAAGGCAATTGGTGCTCCACATTAATCCGGAGTCTGGCATTGAGATACTTTGGTTGCCCGGATTAGGAGCACTCGAAACGCGACTCAATCACGGCGCTTAATGAGTGCCTCGGTCATTCGCCTCAATTGGCTAATGAATAATGATGATAATGAATAATGCTGATGATGATGAGGGCGATGATGGTGTCTGGCAATTAGGCCGATTTGCCATCAATTTGTCCTTGCCATTGAATTATCCTCGCTTCAGGGATGTCCATGGATGTATCGATAACTTTTCATGTTAATTCTATTAAATATTAAAATTGTTATTAATATTGAAAAACTCATGTATATATATGTATAATATATAGATAAATAATAATCTATTTAAATAACAAAATAAATAGATTTTGTTATTCTTAAAAGTACAAAAAAATTAATATAAACTCTTTGGGAAAAGAATATTTTTACAGAATGTTTTTTAGTTTTTTATTTTGTTTAAAAATGTCTTTAATAATATTGATAAAATATAAATTGGGAATATTGAAAACCGGTTATTTAAATTTAAAAGCAATTATTTGTTTATAAACTGCTAATACAACATTTAATATTAGAAAATGTATATAATTATTGCGTTGTTTAAAATATCGATATCATTATCATAGTTATTGCCAACTATCGATTCCTCAAATTGTTTTTCATTCTTATTTTGTATGTTTATTTTTCTCCTCTTCAGCAATCTTAAGTTGAAGCCACAACAGAAAGATTTTAATTTTGCAGAACTTTAAAAATATTAATATTCATTTAAAGTATTGATATAATTTATAAATTTATTTTATACAATCGATACCAATCAATACAATCGTTAACTGATCGTTTATTTCACTCCTCCTTATAATATCACCAATAAATCGGTACAATATCGATATTTTCGATATATCCTCGATAGTTCTTGCTACCCATTACTCCCCCGCCGATCCGCATCTTCGTCGCTGAATGGTGCCTTTGACAGCTCGAAATCTGTTGTTGTCCGGACATTGATTTCCCCCTGATTGATGCGTTTTTAATGAAGGCGGCGTCAGGTGCCGCGAATCATTAGTACGATTTTTTCCTCCACTTCTCTGCCACTGTCTCTGCCGTTTTTCTATTATTATTATTCTTATTATTTATTGCTTACTTTTCCGGGAAAAGTTTTCCCTATATCTTTTGGCTCCCCCCCAGCTATTGTTTGGCTGGCCACGAGCCTTGATCCGCAATAAACTAAATGAAAAATAAATAGTCAATAACAATGGAGGGGTTCCGAAAGGAGAAGAAAGTGTCGCAATGTCGTGGCCTGAAATTGACACAGCACTAAAGTTACGACTAGCAAACAAAAGTGGCCAACAAGCCGCTGCGGGGCAGGTTCGGCACAGGGGAAAAGCGATGGGGAAAACCTAAAAGAAAAGTGAGGGGAAAAAGTGGGCAACAGGACGGCAACGGGACAACTGGTCAACTGGCAAACAAATGACGCTACACGTGAGCCATGTACATGGACACACAACAACTGGGCTATGAGGGACATGAATATATGCAGTGTGCAAGTGTACCAAGTCCTAGCCATGAAATATGTTGTAATCACAAGCTATGCAAAGGGACACACAAAAAAAATGTACAAAAAGAACTAAACAACAGAGCAACATGTTACAACAACAGCTGACAAGTTGTGTTTTTCTATTTGCTCCGAAAGGCAACCAAAATAAATATAAATAGGGTCAATTAAATGTATATCTAGACAAGACATCTATAAAGATATATCTGAAGAGCAATAGAAAATAACTCTCATGGCTTACATTCAAAAACATAATACGAAAAGGACACCAATAACTGTCAACAGCTTGGGCTTTAGATGAAACTCTCCCTCGAAAACTTTTGCCTTAATAAATAGATCAATCGCCTGTAGGACAAGTGGCATTAGCTTGTCTCTCTATCTCCCTTCCTTTTTATCCCTCTTTCAATATGTATCTCTCTCTCTTTCTCTATCCCTCTTTGTGGTAATTTCCAATCGAATCAGCGAGGATAATGTCCCGCCAAAGACCACAAGCTCTGTATAATCTCTCTCTCTGGGTTGGGGTGGTCCTTGTCTGGGTTTGGTGTTGGCCGTAGGGTCGTAATGAGCCTTGGCCCACCGCAATCCTCAGCTCCTTGTCACCCCTGACCTCTGACCCCCAAATGCCTAATCGCCGAACCTCCATCGGAGCGTGCGGAGGCCATTGACCTGCCCAAATGGTGTGGAGTCGAATTTTGTTTTGGTTTAACATTAAATAAGTAAATAAAGTGTTTTTTTTTTTGCTTTCGCTCTTTAGTTTATTTTAATAATTAAAATAACTTTAATAACACTCAATTTGCTTAAAATATTTAATTTATGAGTGGTTTTTTTCGGCGAGACTTGACAATATCTGTGCTAGGAATGTAGACATATGTATGTATCAAGGAGAAAAAATCAATAGAGCTTTATATTAAATTTAAAATGTTTTAATATTTATTTAAATGTATTTTTAAATATCGAATATTATCGTATTTCACGTTAGCATATCGATATTATCGAAAAGTATCTAAGGAAATGTTATTTTATTGGTTCGTTGGATTTACGGATTATGTTGGTCCCATATATAACATATTGATAACAATATATATAATATATTTTTTCAATATATAATATATTTTTTTAAATATAAAATTTTTTTTTTAATATATAATATATTTTTTTAATATATTTATTCTTTTTTAATACATATTTACCTTTTTTTTGTATATCTAAAGTTATTGTATTTAATTTTAGTATATTATATAAAACTACCCAAAAAATGTTATTTAATTTATTTGTGGTCTGACATAGCAAACAAAATATTGATTTATATATATTTTATATATTGCCACGTTTAAATAGATTTTTATATCGATAATTTCTTCAAATATTGCAAGTTGTTTTTAATGATAAACATTACATATTGAAAGCTAAATGTGTTTTTTATTTATTGCCAAGTTTAAATAGATTTTTATATAGATATTTTCTTCAAATATTTTTACTTGTTTTTAATGAAAAACATTACATTTTAAAAGCCAAACGTTATGAGCTTAAAGTGAGTTGCCTAAGGCCCTGCTTAATTTATTTATTTAATATTTATAGACTTTATAATATCATTTTATTTTAATTTAAGCATGGCATTGGCTGTTCCATGCCTTTATTTACCTATTAATCACATAAAATTATGTTTAATTTGGTGATAAAAGGACATGTTGTAGCCCCATAAATATGGCAATACTTACTTACACTTGCTGCGACTTTTACACTTTGTGTGTGTGAAGGAAACTCAGGTGTAGAAGAGGAATTTTCCGCTGCACAACACACCTGTGCTGCTGCAGAATGTGGGGGTCGAGGCTATGGAGTGTGTTGCCAGCTCCCTGCCGAATCCTGCCATCCTGCCGCATCCTTTGGCATCATTATGCTGCAGATGGCGGATGGCGGATGGCGGCGCCTTCGCAGCTGTCGAAATTAACATAAAACATTTATGGGAATGTCGCCGAGTCGCTGGCAGGACTAAGCCGCTTGTATCCTCGATTTGCATGCATTTGCATATGGATGTGCGAGATACAGAGAGAGAGAGAGAGACAGAGAGAGGGAGAGCGGGTCAGGACATCCATGGAATGGGTTGTCAAGTGTCCTGGCCGCTTGAGCTGTCATCGTCATCCTCATCCTCCTCATCGTCGTCGTCGTCGTCGTCGCGTTGAGGCGCGTTTATCTGTGCGTATGCAGAAAGTTTTCCAATTAAAAGTTTCGCCCAGGTCCAAAAGTCCGTTTCCCCCCTCTCGGTTCAGCCTCCTTTGGCTCCTCCTGGCTGCTGCTAGTTGCGCCTCCTCTGCCGCAGCTCTTGCCCCTCCTCCTCCGCCGGCTGTGGCGACAATTAAGCCGCATAATGAGCTATAAACTTCGAGGCGACACGGAGACGGAGTCCCCCGTTCGAAATGCGCACATATGGCGGGCGAATAAATACGCATACGACAGGTGGGACAGCTGGCCAGCGTTTAAGCGGGAGTCAGGATCCTTTTCGGGGATTTTACAGCCGTAAAAGTTGGTTTTTTAAGAATATATATATTTTTTTGAGTGCATTTAAGCCAATAACTTGTCCTGGCTTAATTTTCTTTTGGTTTTATTACCTTTAAAAATAATTTATCTTATGATTTGAAAATTTATTAAAATAAGATAAATGCATTTAAGCCTAGAATTTGGCTTTGACCAATTTATTATTATTATTATTATTATTATTATTATTATTATTATTATTATTATTATTATTATTATTATTATTATTATTATTATTATTATTATTATTATTATTATTATTATTATTATTATTATTAAAGTTGAAGAACCCATTTTAAAGCCTAGAATTTAGCTTTCTTCAGACTTTTTAACTTTAAAATTAATTATAGTTTGTTTGTATTTTATTTATTAATTTTATTTCAGCTTTCTTAACTGTTATAATGCTAACTGAACTTAATATTTTGGGTTTACTTGTTAGGGAAAACCCCCTTGAAATTATTCTATTTACTCCAAAAACCCTGCACACCCACAGAGCGAGTTTTGTTGTCGAATTTGGAGCGTGACAGGTGCCGGGAATTGTCCGGAATAAGGCAAACAATTGTCGAAAAATTATAACTGCCGCCTCATTTGGCTTTGGCACCTTTGACAGATTGCCTTGCATTGTTCGTGTTCGCCCACCTTTGGCATTTTGGGAGACTCTTGCTCAAAAGAATTTCATAATCAGGGGGGCAGGAGCCAAAAAGCGTTAAAAATAATCCGAAGGTTGGGCGGGGATTAGAGGTGGCATTACGTCAGTCGCCTCTGCAACTTATGGGGGGTGGCATATGGCCTGCAGCTGCCACTTGCCGGGGATTTGTCGAATGTCATTTGCAAAATGCGACCAGCGAAAGGGAATGCCAAGTGGTGTGCGTGTGCGTGTGTGTCTGGCCCCCCAGGATCATCATCCTCCATCCTGGGACCAGCACCAGCAATTGCCAGGACAACGCCCACCACCCAAGGCATCCCGTCAGTAATCCTTTCAGAAGCTGAAGTCTTGTGTAAGCCAAGGAAATTCATACATCATATGCTATATGATTTGAGGGGCTTATAAATATTACGAATTTATATTCAATATATTTCTCAAGTTTAAATATAACAAATTAATATTTATAACATATCTAGGAAATATTACTCCCTCCTCATCTAAGCTTTGAAAACATATAAACCTTAACAAAATTCAATTTAGAATATGTCGAAGGCGCCTCTCCTTTGGGAACATAAACCTCAATCTGGGTTATCCCCCATTTCGAGGGCTTTCAGCGATTTGCCAGCAGATAAAAACGCCCAGGCATCCGAGGGCCTTATCATAAATTTCAAGCACGCAGCAAATAAATCCAATTAAATTAGCAACAATCTCAAGTGGCCGAAGGATCTGCTTCGAGTCCTGCTGCTACTGCTGCTGCTGCTGCTGCTGCTGCTTCCTGTCCAGCCTGCTGCCTGCTGGTCCTATTACACTGTCCGAGCCACATTACTTTCAATTTGCCTTTTGCGGTTTGCCCCCCAGCTCCCAGAAGGGAGGCATCCTGCCACTCCTTGGCCATTCATCCATCCATCTTGCCAGGACTTCTCATCAGACCATCGCTTTTTTTTATGGGGTTTCCTTTGACTTCATCTGCTGGGGAATCTCAACTGTTTCCCTGCTTCTTTCGCCTCCTCTCACTGAAATGTATATTTTTATGCATTTGTATTTGACTTTTTATGCCCTTCAATAGAAAATTAGTTTGTTTGTTTGGCTGCAACCAGTTTTCCCGCAGTTGCCATTAGTTGCGTTTGTAATTTAATGAAGAGAAAAACTAAGAAACTGAAATCGATCGGTGTTTATTTTTATGACCAATATCGAAATCAAAATCCAGAGGAGTCCGAAAACCAATTGAAATTATCAGCAGCTGGCCCTGAAGTTAAGGCAGCTGGTCAAAAAAACCCCAAGGCTAGTTCAATATGAAGTGCCAGCTGGTGAATGCAAATTCCAGGGGTAATAACTATTAAATTAAAGGGTTGAATGCAGCTAAAAAGTAAGGGATATAAATAGGAAAACCCAACGATAAATGGGCCATATTTTAACAAAATGAAAAAGAGTTTGGGATATAAATTGTAAGAACTGTGAGGGGCAGGATTATTATTTAGAAAATTCCTAAGGTACAACACTTTCTTGGCCCTAGAGTGTGTGGTGTCCGCATTCCCAAGTAGGAAGTTATTTCCTGCTCCTGCTCCCTGCTCCCTGCTCCTCCTCAGGATCTTACTTCTCCCTGCTGCCACTTTATCCGAATGTCTGAGATGCCTGCTGGGGACAACGACGACGACGACGACCTTTGGGCAATCAATTAACTTCTGCGGCACGCAATCTCCTCGAGTCTGCGGTGATGACTGTTCTGTTGGTTCTCCTGGTGGCTCCATCTCCGGCTTCTTGCTGGCTGTTGTTGCCTCATTAGAGCCGCAGGAGAACTCCTGCATTCCGATTGTTTCCACCCCCCCAAGACTTGGCCCACGTTGCGGCTACGTGACAAACTTGGCACGACAACAAGTCCCTTGAATTTTTATTTTTGTTGCTTTATTATTATTATTATTTTGAAGCCACTGAAAGCGAACTGAGCTAAGCCAGCGATTTAATAGAATTTAGCAGCATTTAGGCTGGATGGGGAGAGGAGAGGCACAGAGGAGAAGGTGAGGGGACAGAGACCTTTTGCCACATAAATCTGTCAGGGCGAGAGCAATTCTCATACAATAATAATGCCAGCAGCGAGTGCGAGTGCACGACAGAAAAAAATGTTTAATTTGGGAATATTTTTTACCATAAAAAAACAAATTCTTCCTCTTTGCAAGGCCAAAATGTAGGCAACATTATTTTTTAACATTACAAACTATACAAAAAAATACTACTTGAGATCTTTGCTACTTTATGAAGGTTATTTAAAAATTCAAAACTTATTATTTTATATTTTTATTTGTAGTATACGAAATAAATTTTAAATATATCTTTTTTTATAAGGTACATCACACTCTCTTGTGTAAAATATTTTTTTTTTTTACTAGCGGAAACTACAAATTTTCTGGGGTTTTTATATATTTCAATTTGGCATTTTTATTGATTTATATATATTTTTATATATTTTTATTTATAATATTTTTAATACCACTTTATTTTTAATGTGTTACAATATACTTGTGTCAATTATAAATAATTCTTGTTTTCATGCTAAAGTTTTTCTTTTTTTTTTCATCTTAGTTAAATTTATATTCAGCAACATATATAAAATATTTAAAAACAATATATTGTTAGTTGATTATTATTATTAATAATATAATACAATATTATACTATTTAAAGCTCAAGTATTAGGAAACCTAATGGAATGCATATTTTATGTAGCCAGATTTCTGAATATATTTTTTATTTTCCCTGAAATAGGATCATAATTTTTTATATAATTTTACATTGTAATTTTTACCAAAAATATTGTATATAACTTATTATTTATATACCTATCATTATTCTCCCGTAAAATGCCCCAATTTATTTTGTAAACTCTCAAATGATGTCTTATTTGCACACTTATTTCTCGCCGTGCACCAAAAGGCGAGCAGGTAAATGCTGCAGCGATAAAAACGCGATAAAGTCATTCAGAGTGTTTAACCCGCAGGGCGGCGGCAGGGGTTAAGAGGGCCTTGGCAGGGGGAGGATCATCATCCCGAGAGGTGGGTGGGTGGTAATGGTGTTTGGTTGTCGGGCAAACAAAGTCAAAATTTTCCACATTGAAAAAAAAAAGGAAAACGAGCGCCACTTTGCTCAGTATTTATTTTTTTGTAATATCTGTTTTTTTTGTGTTTGCCCGACAGTGTCATAAATTTGTTGATGTTTGCCTAACACTGAGGGGGGAGTGGCAAGTGGCAGGTGGCACTGGCGCAGGCACAGGCACAGGTGAGGCGGCAAACGGGGGGTGCAAGGTCGCCGGGCAGTCGCCAAGCGAAGCTGAAAATTGAAATGGAAAATGAAATATGAAAAATGGGCAATCGCAGTTAGTGAATGCGTTTTTGAATCGAATCGAATGGCGAAAGAGAGCGAAGTGAGTGACGTGCACACAGATCGAGTGCGAAGTGCCGGCGACGATGCATTATGGCATTATCGCATTAGCTCATCGGGCGGACAGGTAATTTCAGGTGTAATTCAGCCGTGTGCATTGTCCGCGAGATATAAATTATATGCTTTTTACTCTGGTAGCAAAACGGCTGGAAATTATGCTTGGCACTAGTTTAATAATATTAATTACAATGCTTAATATATTATATATATTATATAATTGTAGGAAGTCATATTTAGCAAAAGAAACTTTGTTATGGAGGCCAGCAGCATATTGTGTCTAATGTACATGTCCACATAGATAATAATTCTATTTCCACTCTCACTTCCATCTTGCTCTTTTCTCTGTTCTCTCGTTTATTTTATATTATCCCCTCCTCTTTTACCCCCCTTCCCCTTTGTTACTTTTGTGACCAAGCAGCAGGCAGCAATTGCTGCAATCCCAGGCAATTCAAATATTTGGCTAGCTTTGACGAGCTCAGTAATTTCATTATCAGACATCGCATCGTCTCTGCCGCACACAAAGACGCATAAATTAAGTTGCATTTGTGTGTGGATTTGCACAGAAAGAAACAATTTATATATACATATATATAAAACCCAGGACAATGCCATGAAAATGTTATTTAAAATTTAGGCTTTTTGAAAAAATGCGTCTCAATAGCAACACAACTTGCCTGTTGTTAACTCTAACACTCTTAAGGGGGGAGATACCTATAGAACTTTAAAAAAAAAAATTTTTTTTTTTTTCATTTAATCGAAAGATAAAATGTTTAAAAATATTTTCCCAAAATTTCGTTAAGCTGCGATAAATATTTTTCAAGATAATCGACCCGAGAGAAGTAAAGTCCGGTTCCGTTTTCTCTTGTACAAAAACTTTGGAGCTCGTTTTCTCAAAACTATGTTTTACAATACGGGCGTCACGATTACGAGAGAACTATTCAATCAATTCACGTAAACTAAACGGCATTTGATAAAGAATTCGATATTCAAGTGCGTGACAGAGCGATATTTTTAAAAAAATAGCTATTTTATAGTTTTTTAAGTATTATTATATCAAAAAACACGGGTAAAAATCGCACTTTTCAGGAAATCATGGTTATATATGTCTAATTTTTCGAAATCATGAAAATCCCTCTACTACGCACTTCATTAAAGCTTTCTCATTATAACAAAATTTTTTTTTTTTGTTTCTGATGAAAAGTTTAACCAGGAAGTTGACGCCCGCAGAATTTGTCACCGTGACTGGATCGGTCATATTTCCGCCATTTTGTTTTTTTTTTTTTTACAAAAAATTTTTTTTGTTAAGCTAAGAGATGCCACTAAATATATACATAACAAACTTGACTCGCTTTGTTTTCAATTTCCCGGAATCCAATGGAAAAGACCTAGGCTTTTTCTAGGTTTGCGTAGGTATCTCCCCCCTTAACACAGCTTGGCTCTGTTGCACACTGATTAACTTTCTTCTTAACGTTTCCTTTAATTAAAATCCATAATTTCTAGCTTTTTCTCTGTGTGTATTTTTTTTGTTTTCTATTTTCTTGTGTCATGTTTTTTTTATATTTTAAAGCACTTGCCTTGTTTAATGCTGAACTATAAAAACTTTTAAACACTGCAGTACAGTGCAACATTTTCGAACACTGCTTGACGTTATACAACACTTTTAAGCCCTGCAGATGTTCTAAACTTTGTTTAAACACGTTTGACCATTGCTTTACTGATTTGATTTTCTTTTTTACTGATTTTCTTTATTGAAATCCACAATTTTCAAGACTGCTTTGGTGTAGCTAACAATTTACCACACTGATTGACGCTTAATAAGAAATAGTTTTAAGCATTGCAGATGCTTGACATCACTTTCCAGCACTGCTTTTTAATGGAGACACACTTTTATTATTCTCTCTTACTTCTCTTTTTTTCTCCGAATGTATTATATTTTTTTTTCCTTATGCTTTCTTGTGTCATTTTGTGGCCCAGCAGCCATCTCCAACTGGGTGATCTTATCGCTTATCTCAGTCAACAGCAGTTCGCCGTCAGCCTCTGTCTCTGCTTGTCAATTGGCCAGGCTGAAGAAGGGGATGAAGATGGAGATGGCGATGAAGAGGGAGATGAAGATGGAGATGGCGATGGCGATGGATAGGAAGATGGAACAGCAGGGAGCTCCCCCTGTCCATCACCTTGTCCATCCATCTGCCAGCCGTGTCATATGTTTTTGGTCATGACGCTGATAAGGTGGCCAACGTTGTCACCACTTTTGTGTCCAGACGCCTTCAGTTGAGAGACGTCATTCCGCTGGGGGAGTGATGCAGGAGTGGCGTTTGCTTGACACAAAAGTGCTTTAAACCAGCAACGGCCAGAGAAAACCAGTTAACAGCGGTGCTGGTGGAAAAGACACGGAAAGGTAGTGCTCACTTTAGTCTTAGGAGCTCAAAAGGATGGGGGAAATTACCCAAAAGAAGAAAGATAGCTAATGGTCTGAGAAAGTTTTTATTAATTATATTATTTATTTAATTTATGAACCTATATTTGTATATTTTATAAACCTAGAGAAGAATTTCTAAACTATTTGCTGCAATCCCCCAGCAAGTTGATTAATTTGGTAAGGAGAACCCGAGAAGCATCTCTCCCCACGAACATTTGCATCTTAAGCCTCGGTTTCCCCTACCATATTTTGAGATCAAACGTGGCGTATACTTGATGTATTTAAATACATAAACAAGTTATAAATATCAATTACGAAGCCATATTAAGCAATAAATTATTATAAATCCGTTTCATTCAACACATTTTATAACCCAATCAGTCGAAGTTCTCGCTGATGTCTGGGGAGTCCTGCTGGAGGGCTGGTGCCACAGGACGCACCTTCCTTGCCTCATTCAGGACATTGCAGGCAACACACCAGAATGAGGCATACTCGTACTCCCCCTCGGGCAGCATTCCGTTGTGGGCATGACACTCCTTGCAGATCATCCCGTAACGATTCTGTGGGCCATCGCCCACGATGAAGTCCAGGAAGCGAGCCATGGCGCCACGCGAACGATCGTCCACAATGGGAAAGGGGGTGCGGCGACGCACAGGTTGCACGGCGACCACTGGTGGCACAGCGCCCTCACGTTGCACGACGTCCACTTGTTCCACATCGCCCACTGGTTGCACGGCGCCCACTGATTGCTTTTGCTCCTGCGGCTCACCAATAGCTGCTGCTGCTGCTGATGCTGCCTTCGGGTTAGTTGCCTTCTTTTCATCATCAAAACGCTCCAATAGATCCACTGCCACCTTGTAGGTCTTCTGGGACATGACCTGCTCCAAAAGCATGCGCTTGTTCGCGTTCAGCTTGGCCAGCTTGTCACCGTCTTGGTTCAGTTTGACCTCAAAATACCACATCAACAGGCGGCGCAGCTGGACAATAAGGATGGGAAAGAGAAGCAGCGGCACCACATCCTCCATGACATCCAGCATCGTCGACGGGTAGTAGAAGAAGTAGCCAAGTCCCAGGCCCACAATATACAGGCCGGTGGCTAAGCCCACAAAGTTGGTAACCCAACGACGCTTCCGCTCCTCCATGCTGGTCAGGTGCACCTCCAGTGCCTGGATCTTCGACTGCATAGCCTCCAGCACGGCCTCGGTAGTCTCCTTCTTATGGAACTTGGACAGCACGAAACCCATTTTGTAAAATGACTAGAAATCCACAAGCAGTAAGGTTTACTTGAATATTTTCCTTGAAAACTTTACGCTGCCTCTGACAGATCTCTGCTTTGGTCATCGATTTTCGTTTTCGATTTGGGCGATATCGATTTCGCTTAATTGTTGCTATCGTTTGGCAACATTTTTAAATATGAATTTAACTTTACACAGCTGTTTAAAGCTGTTTTCCTCACTAAAGAGTTGCCCCATTATTCCCGGTTTAAATTCCGGTGGTCTCAATTACTTTGCTCTACGGCATTTTGACCTTTTAAGTCATTATGTTAAAGAGAAGTATTTATAAACAATATTTTTATAACACCTTTAAAGTAATTAATGAATTCTTTTATATTTTTTAAGTATTTTTACCTAGCTGCTTCGCTTCACGAACAATGTGGCAACCTTGGCGATAACTTTTGGCGTTGAACCTATATCGATAAATCGCCAAATCCGCAAATTTCTAGATGCCGACGGCAAACTTTTTTTTGTAAAATCTGAGGTGGGTTCAGAAATACAATACATTTTCTATAAAATAACTACGTTCCAGAATGATCTTGTGGTGGTGTTCAGTAAACATCAATAGACCACTGAGCAAACTATTTTTTCCTGGGTAAATAAGATATAAAGAAATACACTTTCTCTTCATTTTGGCCAGGCAGATGTGGCCGTATTACAAATTGCAAAAATCATACGAAATAGGAGCACCGATTTTTGGGATTTAAGCGGGTTAATTTCGATGAAAGCGTTAACTGGAGCTACCTTTGTCCTACCCACCTACCTAACTACCTATCACCTGACACCCAAAATCATAATGATTTCATGATGCACTCGCCTTCTCATCTCTGTCGCCTCAGCAAAACAGTATCCATTACCTTTGGATTGACGCACAACATGGCAAGTGCTTGATATTGGCCCTGAGTCTGGCTGACGGCAAAGGTAATGCGAATCTTGTCACTCAATTTTGTGGCAACAACAATGCTAGCAGGCTCTTGGCACAAAAGCCAGTGGCAAAGCGTAGAACTTATAATATAAATACTTTAAAATATAAATAATACACATAAATATTTGTAGAAACTATTTCTTATAAGAAATACTATTCAGTTTTACTTCTAAAAAAAAGGACAACAAAAAAGTAAAGTAAAGTAAAGGCAGGCAGAAGTTTGTATACCATTTTTTTCAAAATTGTTTTTTGAGTTTTGAATGCAGAAATGTTCTCCCGTTAAAACTAAGAAGAAAAATCCAAACCAGACTGAAATCGGTTGAGTTTTGGCCAAGTTATGATTAAAAATCCAGGGGTTCCATCGTCAAAATTGTCAAAAATTGGCAACAAATTAGGTATCGAGTTTTGAATGCAGAAAAGTTCTCGTATAAAAACTATGAAGAAAAATCCAAACAGTCAATTGAAATCGGTTGAGTTTTAGCCAAGTTATGAACAAAAAACCCGGCAGGGTTATACAAATTATAAATAAATTTTATTTGCTAGAAATATCTTCTTTTTACTATCCCCACACTATTTGAAATTACTTTCTATGACTTTTCCTTGAATGATTTATATTTTTTGGAGGTTTTCAAGCTCGATTTAGCGCCCTTTTGGCGATTCTCATCACACACACACCCGAAATTGTCTCCATTAGATTGCCTGTCAGTTGGCCAAGGGATCCATGTGATTGCATTTGCGTGTTTCTGTCGAGAAGGGGCTTGCTTGCACACCTCCCATTCTCCCATTTCCCATTACCTATTTTCCCATTTTCCCATTTTCCCTGCCTGCAGTTGCACTTGTGTCCCTTGAAGCAAAATTTCGTGCCATGTTCCATTTTAATCGGAGAAACTCGAGCGCATCCCACAAATATCAAATGCAGGAACAGGCACGGGGCACGAGGCACAAGGCACAAGGCACAAGGCACTGGGACACGCATATCCTGGCAAATAATAATATATGTTGGTATGTAATAAAGGACCTTGACGGTGGGAGATGTTTTTTGCGGCGCTAATTGAAAGCTGCATTTTCAACGCCATTTAGCACTTAAAATAATGGAGACAGGCAGAGGCAAGGAAGCCAAAAAAATATGATGGAATTATGTTTACTTGTATAGAAAAAAATGTATAGTGAACAGGAATAACCCAAGGGATATGCAGTGTAAAAAATAATTTAAAATGCATACTACAAATATTTTTAAAAGTGAAAAAAGGCTTAAAATGCCCAAAAAAGAATCAATATTTTCATGAATATTATTTTCTATATTATAAATTATGTTTGTTTTTTAGTCTCTTCCAATTAATTTCTATATATTTCTGTATCCTCTTGTGAAAGAGTATATCCTACTGTATAAATATGGAGTGTAACGCCTGTCACTGATAACTTGTCACTTTTGAACATCACAAAAAGGTGCGCGATATATGCATCAAGTCTAAAAACTCTATTGAAAGATGGCAAAATCAAATGGGGAACAATGAAAGGCGGCGGCGACACAGTGTGCTCTCTGGGGAAAACTAGGGAAAACTCGCGGCAAAATCAGGGACCAACAATGGCAAAGGGGAAGAGAGGAGAAGAAGAAAAGTGCAATGGAAAGAGCACCGCTTCGAGTGCGGCGGAGCGTGAAACGGCGGAAGTGCTCTTGACTTTAGAGCGGAAATGCCATAATCTCATGCCAAGTCATCAGCTGCGTGTGTACACATCGAGCTCCGTTCCCGCTTTTTCCAATAAATATATATATTGTATGTATATAATATATATATACAGGTTGAAGGATACTCCCTCGTCCTTATAATTCGCTTCATTGCAACCAATTACAAGCTGCACACTTTTGCGTTGCCTACTTGGCTTTCCCCCAGGAAATACCCCTTGAGTAGGCACATTTTCAGGCTAAATATGGCCAAGTAGCTAAGCTTAAAGTCTTAAGAGGGTTTTAAAATATTACTAAAAAATATAAATACTCATTATTAATTATTTTTTAAGGTGACAATAATGAGTTTACGTTTTAATTAGTATATTTTAAGGGTGTACAAAGGTCCCATTAATATTTATATAAAAATAAAATGAAGGAAAGTTGCTTTTTAGTAAATACAAAAATTAAAATTCCCCCAAATTGTTGCCTTAAATATATTTATATAAACATTTGCCCACAAAAGCTATTATTGTTATGGTTTATATTTAATACTCTTAGTTTCTGTCTAAATTTATATGCATAAAGTATTTTACTTCAACTTTTGCTTTTCAATTTGGGAATTTCTTTAATTTCTTTACAAGAAATTAATTTTGCAAACCTTTTATAAATCTAAAAAATGCTGTAAAACCTTTTTAGATATCACAGAATATTCCTTAATATTTGATGTTTAATAGTTTCTAAATTTATATACATAAAGTAGTTTACCTTAACTTTTGCTTTTAACTTTGGAAATTCCTTTAACCTCTAAAAAACTAAAAAATGCTGTTAAACCTTCTCAGATATCTTAGAATACTCCTTAATTTTTGATTACTGCTTTCACATATCCCAGGGTATTTATCAGTTGAGATATAGTCGCAATTTACCCGATAACTGGCATTTATGCACATGTACATACGTGGCAGTGGAAAACCTCCGCGATTCCGATTGAGAGCACCCTTGAGGACGCGATTTGCGAGGTTTCTGAGACACTGACAGTGGCAGGAGGTGGACTCCATGATGATTGCCCCAATGATTTACCCCTCCCCTTACGGGTGGCACTTGGCACTGGCACTGCTCATTATCCTTGGCAATGTCTTTTTAAATTGATTTTTCGCCCTCGGCACACACACACACTGAGTAATTGTCGGTGCCTGTATATCCCAGTGTCTTTCTCTTATTTTATTTTTATTTTATTTGCATTTGTTGCCCCTCAGAGAAGTCTCTTTTATTTGAAGCTAAGCCTCAAAGGAACGATAAAAAATATGTCATTCTTTCAATTTCAATAAGGATCTCTCTCTCTCTTTTCATTTTGTTTGTCCCCTTGCCACATTTATGATTAATTCTGCTTGTTTTCTGGACATGTTTTGATCGGTTCTTAGAGTCACTTGGATCCCCATTCACTTTGTGGCTTTGCATCTGGGCCTGGTTTTTTGGGTCTGTTTGTTGAGTTGAACGCGAAAAGCGAAAAGGGCAAAGGTGGAGGAGGGCGCCTCTCATGTTCCTCATGTGGGTGGCGGCCCCAAACAATTGTTGCCAACGGATTTTCGGCTTACAGGCGAGTCTTAGTCTGAGTCTGCATGTATATGACTTGATTATATTCCATTTTATGCATTATACATTATACATTACACACAACACACGACACACAGTGGCATTCGCATTCGTATTCGCATTTCTCTCATCTTTTTCGTCCATCGTCCTCCTCCTTTGGCGTGTCCTTGTGTAGGCCGCTTTGTCATAATCGCATTTTCAGTTATTGTTTGCCCCTCCCCCCATCACCACCCCCGAAGTCATTTCCATTCCAGTTTTTCGCATTTCCCCAAACCTTTGTGCATTTCGGATGCGAGCAAACGGAAAATCTTACCAGAGAGCTGGTCCACTCATGCATATTTCAGTTGCCCAGCAAAGAAAGAAAATATCCCCGACCATGGCATATCCCAGCCCCCAAAATCATTGCATACTTTTCAGCTAACTGCACACATGTCACATATGTCAAACATTAATATTTAAGGGCGCAAAGTACGCTGAAAATATATACAAATCGCGCCGACCATTAAAAAGAAAATAAAAGTAAGGAACAAAAATTATTGCCTGCTCTTGGCTGGTATTTAAAAAATTATGGGTCTATAGCATAGAGCAAGCGGTTCCGGCTCTTTGCAATTAAGAATTTAATTCGTTATTACAATAAAAATGTATAAATAAATAAATAAAGAAAGTATAACGCAATTAATAGGGGTGATATAAGAATAAGAATTACCTGAATTTTTACGATCTATAAATAATATTTTACCTTTTATAGAAAGATTTGTTCAAAGAATTTATGTCTTAAATAAAGTCAACAGTACGCCAATCAAATAATATAAAACTTCAATTACATATAAAACATAGAAAACTTCAATTGTATATAAAACACTAAGAACCTACCAAATTATTTCAGGTATTTAAAGAAACATAACATATTTAAAGGCTTGTAAAAAGAAAAAGATTTCTTAAGCACCTTAAAATATTTACACAATTTATATTAATTTTATATAATCTACACATTTTACATAAGCCTTAGCCCAGCTTCTGATTAATGTAAAAATAAATCAAAATATAAATTGAAGGAAGTTATTTATTCCATAAAAAATAAGTAATTTTAAACTGAAACCGAACACTCTGCGAAATAAGTTTAAAAAGTTTATGAGACACAAAGTAATTTAAGAAAAAAAGATATCAAATGCTTGCGGGGATTTCCCAAAGTCCGAATATTTGTGGGACGAACTTTAATGCATTTGGTTTTGATTGCATTTTCGGTGACGCCATTATGCAATTTTTGGGTGGCCTGTGACCGAGTATTTCGTGGGCATTTCATGAAACATTTAAGTGGATATTTACACGTTGAAGGAGAACTCAGCAGGATCCCGGAGGTGTGTCAGGACCTTCTGCCGCTGCCCCGCTGCCTTCCTTTTGATATTAATCATATTTCGGTTTGGGTGAAAAAGCCAACGAAAGCAAAAAGCGGAAACGGAAACGGACCTCACACAACACTCACTCGCCACAGGGCTTGGGGCAATTGCATTACTTTGTTGGTCAGTGTTGTCAGTTCTTGTTCTTTACATCGTCCTGTGTGTCCAGTGTCCTGAGCTTTTTCGACTCCTTTTGCCGAGGCACAAACCGCACACTTTAATCAATGCGTTTATTGAGTTCTTTTCCTCTTTCTTGGTTTATTGAGTTAGATTTTCTTGCTGCTGCTGCAGCTCCTGCTGCTGGCCTTTAAAGCTTTATTTTCCCTATATAATTATATTACAAATTACTACACTAATTAATTTAATTATAAAGTAAAGAGTTTATACACTGCCACTGCACTGATCGATTTATCGCTGGTAATTTCCGTGACGGGATCCGCCCACAAGCCCCGCACAGAATTTATCAGTTTCGCAGCCGATAGCCTGCTAATTAATATTCCCAAAAAGTTCTTAACAGTTTTGCCGCTTCTGTTAGGCAGCCAGACACCGAAGGCGAAGGCAGAGACTTTAATTAAATAAATATTTGGCATTTGATTTGCAGAAGGGGCGACTCTCTGGGCGAGAATTTCAATTTCCTGTCCCCAAATTGGTGAATGCATTATGCAAGGCAACTAACTTGGACATGGACTCGGACTTGAACTTGGCTTAAATCGAATGTAAATAGAGTGTGGGCACTCGGGCGAACGGAAAGCTAATCAAAGGAATATCCACCGTCTGCCTGTCTGCCTTTCTGCCTGCAATTTAATTGCCAGATTAGGCGCTGGAGTCCTTAGACCCTCAAGGATAAAAGAGGGTCAGACTCCAAGTTCACAAGAAAAATATTATATACTTAATATACTATATACCGCTTAATTTTTGGGCTTTTTATCATATCTGCGTATCTCTTATCTGTGACATATCGTCGGCGGAAGATCCAGGGGTTGTCATAAACATCTTTAACGCTGCGCAGATATCAGCGAACAAGTTTAGCATTTACTTGGCCATCCAAGAATTTTTGGTTTGCCCATTTAATTTATCTTTTATTTAAAATTAATCTTTAATTTACACTCTAGCAACATTTGTAATTATTTTTATGTGGCGCAGCCTGCCATAACATATTTATCTTTATTTATCAATATTTTCTTTTGCAATTCCAAACCTATAAATCATAAATAAATATTATAAGAAAGCTGCTCGTGGTCAGAAAAAAATAAATGCAAACTAATATAATTAATACATAAATAAATATTTACTTATTTATAAAATGGATGCTTATGTGTGCTATAAAAATTTCTAATAAATATTTTCACAGCTTTAAACATTTTTATAAGAATAGAATATTTCTTTAATATTCCTTATACAAATGTTGTAAGCTGAGAAAATATTTATTACACATTTTTATAGGACACATAAGCATCCCCTATACATATGTTACCCAAAAACACCAAATAATATTTATTTTGTATGAAATATATACATATATTTTTCTGTGTACTATATTTCTTTATATATATATATAGAATATACATATATATTTTCTGTAATGAGTGTTCCGTCCACTGAAGAAGTTCAAGGCGATTTCCCTGCCAAAGCAAAGTGTCGTGTCTTATCTTATCGCAAAAACTGCCGGAATAACCGAGAGCTATTTATATTATTTTTTTCTTTTTTTTTTTTGTAAATTTGTATATTTGTATACTTTTTTACTTGCAAATTTTTTGCTTTCGTTGTTGGTATTTTTTTTTTGGAATCGAATGTGACCTCATAATTAGATTGGCGGCAATCGACAGGGTCCTTGGCCACTTGAGACTGAATGGATGATCTCAAGTGGATCTTTATCGCTCTCCCATAAAGGTAAAGGTAAGGGAGAGAGTCTCTCTCTCACCTCGCTCACCTGGCTCACCTGGCTGGCGTTATCAGGCGGAAAGATAAGCTGCCCGCTTTTCGCATTCTCCGGGGCTGTCAGCTGTTCTCGCGATCGACAGTCGAAACGAAGCGAAGCGAGGCGAAAATTTTAAATCAGTTCAGTTCCCAGCGCCGCGTCAACGGAGTTCGTTGAATCTTCTTTCCCTTTTTTTTATCGCGGCTTTGAATCACAATAAATCAGATGCAAAATCAAATACGAAATCAATTACAAAATCAACCACAAAATCAACAACAACATCAACACGAACATCAATTACAAAATCAACAACAAAATCAACAACAAAATCAACTCCAAAATCAACAACAAAATCCACTAGAAAATTAAGTAGAAAATCAACTAGAAAATCACCAACAAAATCAACTAAAATTCAATAAAGTTGATATTTTGTTTTCCTTTTTTTTATCGACTAAAAATCAACTCGTAATCTACTTGAAAATCAACAACAAACCCAATTCCAACATCAAAAATAAAGTCTTCTAAAAATCAACATAGTTGAATGTTCTTTTATTTTTTGTATCAATATGAAATCAACTACAAAATCAACTAGAATTTCATTTCGTTTAATTCCTTTTTTTTATTACAATTAATCAGTTCCAAAATCAACTTAAAATCAAATCAAAATCAACTCTTAATCAACTCAAAATCAACTCCAAAATCAGTTCCAAAATCAACTCGAAATCAACTCGAAATCAACTCAATATCAACTCTAAAATTAATTCAAAATCAACCCTAAAATCAAATCTAATTCAACTTAAAATAAACTCTAAAATCAAATCAAAATTAACTCTAAAATCAAATCAAAATCATCACAAAATCAACTCAAAATAAACTCCAAAATCAATTTCTCTTTATAAAAATCCAAATAAAATAAGGAAACCATGTTCCAAGTGCTGTGAGCGGTGGATATATAATTAAATATATGTGAAATGAGTTCGTGGAATTGCCGTGGATTGATTTTCGGTACGAGCACCTCTTCCGCCCCTTGAGTAATTATTAAAAAAACAGTTCAAGTCCAAGGGTCAGCCAGCAATTTGCCAAATGAAATATTTGCCTTGCCTTGGCCTTTCCCCCGAATAAAAAGGATTCACCCTGCTGGGGAACAACAAAGAAAAAGACATCCCAACTTGACCACAGATTTGGTTTACTTTATCCCAAAAGTCGTGGCAAAAGTTTGTGTCCAGTTTTGCTGGCGGGAAAAAAATCAAATAAAATAGGGGAAAGATACAAAAAGCAGAAGGGAAGCTAACTTTCTGGAGCAGAAGTTTGGATGCCCTTAAAGATTTAAAATTATATAAAAAATATAAATAAGCAAGGAAATTGAGTTTGAACTTTCGAGAACAGAAGTTTCCATACCCTTTAAGAACTAAAATTATTTTAAAAATATAAATAAACAAGGAAATTGAATTTGAACTTTTAATTTTTTGTAGACATTTTTTAACTTTTCCTTTTTTATCTAAACATTTCTGTAGTTGCATAAAGTTTTTTGCGAGCTCTGAAATATTTTTTATAAGTCCTAAAAATATAAAAATTCTAGAGTTGTTTTAACAAATTTTAAGAAGTCTTTCTAGTACATTATTATATATAAATAAAGCAATAGGGTTTTAATTAAATGCTTAAAACCTGTGTGAATTATACATTTACATTTTTTTATTAAAATAAATTGTCAGACCATTTGTAAAATATGTATACTTAAAAAAAATTTTATTTTATGTTTTCTATATATTTTATATAATTAAGACTTTAATTTGTTATCAAATAAAACCTCTACTCAAATGCAATACTTTTTATAAGCGAAAAAACTGCAGAAATCACAACCTTAAAAATGTATCTAAAAATATTCAATAAAATGTTCAGGTTCTAAATTCAGAATCATATTTTGAGGCCTAATTTTGGACCCTTTTTAGAAATCTCCAAAGCTCTAGAAGTACTTATTTATATTATTAAATATATTTTTAATTATATTTATTCTAATTAGTGTTGTTTGTTAACAGCAATTATTTGTATTAATATTTTATTTTATTATTATTAAAAACATTAACATAAAAAGATAATAATGAAAGTCATACACAACAAAGTTTCCTGAAGTATTTTCGGGTCTTAGCAAGTCAGGGAGTTCAACGACTAACTCTTAATTAATTAATTAAACCTTACAAGTTTTTTCAATGTTATTGAATAAGTACCTATATATATATATATTTATATTTATTTTCATACTATATATTTTCTTTGAATATATAAATCTCTTTATGCCCCCACCCGCTTGAGGGCTTCTATTTATAGCACTTTTTAGCGGCTTCTTAATGAACAACCAAATCGGTTTGAATCGGGGGAATGCTTTTTATGATTAACTTAGCGACTTCTTTTTTATGTCTTGCGTTTGTGTGCGTTTCGCTCGAGTGGGCGGCCCACGGGTCGTATGCGCGATTTTTCGATTAGATTTGAATTTTTTTTGCTCTGGTTTCGGGCTGCACTTTCGCCTGGTTTTTGGGTGATAAGATTGCCCGAAAAAAACAACAAAACAACAACATTGAAGGCCAAACAGAAATCGCAAATCAGCTGGCAAATATAAGAAATCCGAGAATGTCTCGTGACTTTGTTTTTTTTGTTTTTGTTTGTGGGGAAGTGAAAAATCAAAAGGTTGAAGTGGCTTTAGGGGTTGAAGAACCACAATGCGAAGACCGCTTAATACACAATTTATTTATTTAAATACTTGACACAGAGAGAGCAGCACACTCGGTAAATAAAAGATACATTTTTATGGGGGAAAAAAAAGCCATCAATACTCGAAAGTAAACTAAAGATAAAGAATGATGAATCTGTTATCGGTCGATATTACAAGTGTTATTAATTATGCATTGATAAGGGCCAGCAATCAAGTTGGTTAATAATTCACAGAGTGGGTAAAAATCTGATTTATTTTAAAGTGGAAAATAATTTAAACATTATTTATACATTTTTGAAAAGTAAATAAAACAGCAGACAGAGACAGAGAGAGAGGAGTCCTTGTGAAATAGCAAAATTGCCAAGCTTTAAGGTCACTTGTCCGTGACCTATGACCCCCCTGACAGCCTCCCATTAATCCCTTAATCCTGCGAGCGAAGAGACCGAGACAAATCCCATAATCCCCGCCCTTTAACTCCTTTGTTATTATTTAATATCATTTGTGCCAAAGAGAAAGCCCTTTAAATGTAATCAATTCAAATTCATTCGCAATTTTTTCTATAACTTTTGGGGACTTTAAAGAAATGTAATAAATTTGTTATATGATATAAGGTGCTTTAGAAATTGCTGTGGTTTTTAAAACCCTTTAAAAAGGTGTCTAAAAGTTTGCAATAAATAGTTTTAGGTATCAGGTTTGGAGTTAATTTATTTCGAAGTCTTTTTAGGATTTAAAAAGCCATTACATTACATTTCATTATAATATTAGGTTTTATTTAAGTCGTTTTTAGCTTCCAAAATTATATACTACGAAAGCAGCTATGTATGTAATATAGTATATATTTATTTCTGGAAGCTAAATACGAATATATGTAAAGAAATACATATACATATATGAAATAATTAATAATAATTATAGATATATAATATTTATGGATATAATAATTATAGATATAAAATATATATGTATATAAAGATATAAAGAAATTAATAATGTAATAGGATATTTTTTAGAAACTAAAATCTAGCACAAGCCAAGGAATTTTAAGGAAAATGAAGACAATTTGCTTTAGAAAATGGTTCTTAACTTAATATATTCATTTGAATAAATATTTTAGCAAAAATATGAATACATTTTAAATTAATTCATGAAATTAATTTTTAAGTTAATTAATGAAATTAATTTATAAATTAATTCATGAAATTTATATTTTAAATTAATTCATGAAATTCATTTTTAATTAATTCACGAAATGAATTTTTTAATTAATTCATTAAATTAATTGTTAAATTAATTAACTAAATTAATTTTTACATTAATTCACGAAATTAATCTTTAAATTAATTCACAAAATTAATTTTTAAATTAATTAACGAAATAAAATTTTAAATTAATTCACAAAATTAATTTTTAAGTTAATTAATGAAATTAATTTATAAATTAGTTCATGAAATTAATTTATAAATTAATTAATGAAATTAATTTTTAAATTAATTCATGAAATTAATTTTTAAATTAATTCACGAAATGAATTTTTTAATTAATTCATGAAATTTATATTTTAAATTAATTCATGAAATTACTTGCATAAATTGATAATTAAATTTCATTTTCAATCTTTTCCAGTCGCGCCGACAATCGGTGAGCTTGACGGCGATGCCGCCGGGCGTCCTGGCCAACGATAGCCGCGCCAACTCCACCGATGACATCCAGATCGCCTTGGCGCCCCACATCCAGACGTACCTGAGCCAGACGGGCCGGCGGCACTCCTGCTGCAGCGTCATGCTGCCGGTGGCCTTCGAGCGGGCGGCGGCCAAGTCCTGGCTGGACCCCAAGTTCGATTCGCCGGTGCTCGAGGAGCAGTATCAGGCGAGTGTCTTTCCGCATGTCCGCATGCGCTACAGGTGAGTGATGGAGTCGGAGAAAAAATATATAAATATCATGGGACATGTTGAAATGCACCTTAAAGCATTTTATATATAATTCAATTCAAAATTTGGTCAGCAAATATATTATTTTTCGTAAAATGATGCTTACAAGTGTGCTGCAAAAATGTATATGTTTCAAAAAATAAATTTTTTTCCTATCAATTTTGTGCCTAATATAATTTATTACATAATTTCACAGACATTTAAAAATATATATCCAATACCTGAAGCAACCTCTATTAGATAATGAACAAGTATATTATTTAAAATAATTAAATTATAATTAAATCTTGATGGTATTCCATTAATTTCAATAAATGTAGTGCCTAAAATATTTTAATGAATTATTTTAGGTACATTTAAAAATGTATCGCAATTTTAAATGTAGATAAACTTTTACCATATAAAAATTCCAGTTTGCAATGTTAACGTAAGAAGTACCCCAAATCTGGGGGGGAATTCAAAACAGGAAGCGATAGAGGGAAGTATGGAAAGTAGGGAAAGTAAGGCAATTATGTGGACCAATTAGCTAACTGACCCTGTCCTGTCCAGTGCCTTCGTGGCTTCCACGTCCACGTCCACTCAGCTATGCAAATGGAGCAGTCAGTCAGCCGGTGCAATCAACTGAGTTCGGCAACTGAGTTGGGAAGGTCCTAAGGGTCCTAAGGCCACATATTTGTGGACAAATTGAAAATTGTTTGGTCCTAATTAGACGAAAAATATGTACTAGTCAGGTGGGAAATGAAATCGAACATGGTTTGGACATTTAAGGGTTATATACATACCTATCATATAATTATTTATAATTAATTTGGATTTATTTAGCCACCTCTACCTCCCCATCTTCCCCATTTATGAAATCCTCTGGGATTGCCTTGGGCCAAAGTTCACTGAACCACCCGGCCGCCCAAGATCCAGTTTTCCTGTTTTCCTGCCTCTGCCACGCGCCGGCGGCTCATGTTGTTGCCACTCTTCCCTTTAACCCTTTCGATGGCTAAATGGTGCCATTTCTGGCTCCTCTACGTGTCTGCAACAACTGCACGTGCATGCAATCAACGCGAATCCTGGTCAGGAGCAGGGAGCAGTGGCTAAAACGAGGGCAAAATTAGCTGGGCAAGTGCGCCGCAGGATGGCGAAATTGCCGCCATAAATGCTCGCTTGGCGTGTGTGTGCCCCTTCGAGGGGAGAGTGGGGAGTGGGGAGTGGGGAGAGGTCAGAGTTGAGAGGTGGGAAGTGGGGAGGGGAGAGTGCAGAGTTGAGGGGTGCTGCAGGTCAATGCCATTTTGGGCCATTTGGCGGCCAATTGCAAGCGTTTCGCGTGCGGCAAAACCAAGCAATCGATTCACACAGCTGGCTTTTTTAGCCATTTTATAGCAAAGGTTTTGGAGGTTACTTTTTATTTTTTTAAGAGGTTTAAGTAGCTTAAAAGTAATTTATTTAAATTTGTATAAATAATAAGTGAGTGTAGGTTTTTAATAAATAAATGTTCTTTGCCTATTTGGCTTCTATAGTTTGACATCTCTGCTGGAACTAGGAAAATTTCAAGAAAACCTTCTCATACTTGCAAATAATACTAGTTCTCTTAGCTTTCTGTTCAGTTTTTGGTAACCTTAATTTATTAGAATTTTCCTGACGCTTGCCAATGATTAATTTTCTTGTTATAAATCCGAAATTGACTTAAGACTCCTGCTGCTGCTGCTGACACACGCAGGCTGAAAGTTTTTCACGTCACAAAGAAGATATATTTAGGATAAAAGGAGAACAATGGCGTCAGGGTTTTGTTGAGCTGCTGCATCAACACAATGGCCGGAGATTAGTGGACAGCTCTTCAGGCCAGCGGAAGTGTGGGAGTGAACTGGGAACCCGTAACCTGTAACCCATTTGGTTCCGGCCTGACCCTCCGTCCCGTGTCTCCTTGGGAGCGGAACAAAATGGTTAATGAATGCAGTTTGCCACGGGCTGGAGTTGCCATGGTGACAGGTGGTGGGAAAGTGTAAGCCGCTCTTCGCTCTGCACTCTCCTCCGGGCACCCTGCACCCAATCCCCGCCAGAAATTCCTGGGCTGCAGTTGCAGCGTTAATTAGGATAAATGGCAATGGCCCAGGGCCCAGGGAAAGTTGGATGCGGCATTACTCTTGGCCCGGGTAATGGGAAATGTAATGCCACTCCTTCAGCCGCTCAGTTCAAGGCCGCGGGTGCTGCTCCTGCTCCTGCTCCTGATTCCCTCCCCCGGACTTAATCCGCTCTGATTTGGTGAACAGATTTAAGCAGCTTGCTAGAAATCTCAGCCTCAACCTCAAGCTCTCTGGTTACAAGCCTTGCATTTGTTTAATTTATTACCAAAGCTTAAATCAAGCAGTTTAATATAAATTCCATAATAAATATGGTAACAAGTGTCTAAACCTTTAAAATTTAATCGATAACATATCGTAATGATCGATATTTGGTCAGAAGAAACGATATTTGTCGATTATTAACACTTTTCTTTATTTATTTAAACACCAATCATTTCGATAATATTAAAAGCGTTATATCAATAGAACTTTTGCGCTCGATGCACAAGCTTAGAATAACACATGTTCGATATAAGATATTAAAAATAAGAAAATAACAATCGATAACATCGATTTCTTCGATACATCCTTCTAATCGAATCTCTCTTCATTTATAAATCCCTTTTAACCTTCAATTTCACAAACTGTTTCGATTCCAGGTTCACCCTCTCGTACATCCTGCTCTGCTCGCTCATGTGGTGCCTCTACTTTGTGGTGGACGGCGGATCCGAGGACTTCTGGCGCCCCATCTCGAGCAGCTTCTCGATGCTCTCGCTGGTGACCATCATGGCGCTGTGCTTCACCCACTGGGAGCTGTACCGCGACCACCGGACGGTGACCTCCGCCGTGACGGCGCTGCTCCTGTGCGGCGCCTCCCTGGCCTTTCTCACCTACACGGGGAGGGCCTTCAGTCCGCTGGGCCACTTTGCCATCTGCCTGGAGATTGTCCTGCTGATCTACACGGCCCTACCGATGCCCCTGTGGCTGGGCGCCAGCATTGCCATCAGTTATTCCATTGCCTTTGAGATGGTCTCGCACATGGTCATTGGTTCCAGTGGCATTCATGTGGGTTCAGTGTCAGGGACAGGAGCGGGAGTAGGAGGAGCAGGAGGAGCAGCTGGAACTGGAGATCCCAGCAACAAGATCCTGGTGCTGCGCATAATGGCCCATCTGAGCGTCCATCTGGTGGGGGTTCATGTGCTCATCATGAACCTCGTGCGCATGCGCGGCACCTTCATGAAGGTGGGCCAAAACCTCCTCGTGCGTCGCCAGCTGGAGATGGAGAAGCAGCTGAAGGAGAAGATGATACACTCGGTGATGCCACCAAAAGTGGCCGACATGCTGCTCAACGAGGGCGGCACCGCTGGCCTCGATGCGGGCGGTCTGCCACCCGAATCCCACTACATGCGACCGCGTGCCTCCAACGATGTGAAGTCCCTCTTCCGGCCCTTTCACATGCACAGCATGGAGAATGTGAGCATCCTGTTCGCGGACATTGTGGGCTTCACCCGCATGTCCTCCACCAAGACGGCGGAGCAACTGGTGGAGATTCTCAATGATCTATTCGAGCGCTTCGATGATCTCTGCTCGCTGAGTGGCTGCGAGAAAATCTCCACGCTGGGCGATTGCTATTACTGCGTCTCCGGTTGTCCAGAGCCCAGGGCGGATCATGCCATCTGCTGTGTGGAGATGGGCCTGGGCATGATCGATGCCATGCGATGCTTCGATGCCCAGCGGCATGAGGGCGTCAAGATGCGAGTGGGCGTCCACACCGGAACAGTGCTGTGCGGCATTGTGGGCACCCGGCGGGTGAAGTTCGATGTGTGGAGCAACGATGTCAGTCTGGCCAACAAGTGAGTGGAAAGAAATCCTCGTCTGGCTGCTAAATAACACCTTCTCCTCCTCCACAGAATGGAATCCTCGGGCAGGCCAGAGCAGGTGCACATTTCGCAGGAGACGTCCAGCTTCCTGGGCGATGCCTACTACTTGGAGGAGGGCGAGGAGGTCTTTGGTGAGTGGGTCAGGTCACATCCTCAGGAGACTCTGGAACTTAATAGCTTACCTCTTCCAGGCCATCGCACTTACTTTGTGGTGGGACGACGTCGCGATTTCTGCCGCACGAACAGCCTGAGTCCCAGCATGCCCGCCCATACCGTGGGCAGCTCCCTCCTCCTGCCCGGCGGCCATGTCGGCTCGCTGTCGCAGAGCGCCACCAATGTGTCGGTGGTGCAGCCCAATGTGCCGCCCGCCTCGCCGGTGGGTCAGCTCTCCAGCTCGCTGAATCCCTCGCCGGTGCTCTCCATGCGTCCACGTCTCACCTCCCTGAGCATGAAGCTGCGCAAGAAGTCGCAGAGTAGGGAACGCGACAGGGACAGGGAGAGAGAGAGGGACCGGGATCGAGATGTGGAGCGCGGCATCATTCATACGGCGGCGGCTGGAGTGCCGCCTGTTATTGTGGTGCGAGAGCGTCCCAAGATCATTATAACCACCAAATCGCTGCCGGGCAGCCTGGATTCCGATGAGCAACCTCTGCCGGCCAGTCCGCCGCCGCCGCCACATCCGCCAGTGCCGCCGCCCCCACCGCCGCCGAGTACCACCACCGCCAGGATCAAGTTGAAGGTGTGGAAGGTGACGCGTTTTCTCAAGCGATTCGAGGATTTGACCAGCAGCTCCACCGCCGCCTCCTCGGCAGCAGCAACAGCAGCTCAGCAGGAGAGGGAAAGGGAAAGAGAAAGAGAAAGAGAACGTGATCGGGAGGAACTGAATCCACACCACCACCACAGCGCCCTACTAAATCCCGAGGAGTCCCTGGCCTTCATGGACAGCCAGACGCAGAATGGCTGCGGCGGCTATCAGCAGCTGCCGGTGCTCGTGGAGCAGCGTACCCAGACCCTGGACATACCCAGCGCCGCCCGGCCAGTGCTCCATCATGCCGCCACCTCCACGGCCCTGGCCAGCAGTGTGCTCCGCTCACCAGAGGCCGCAGCAGGAGGAGGAGGCACTGCTACTGGTTGCTGCTCGCCCGGCCAGTACTCCATGTACGATGACATCATCGATGTGCGCTCCTACATCAGTCAATCGCGCAGCGACATCTCACCCTTTGGACGCTCGGGCAGCTATCGATCGCAGTGCGGCCGCCAGTCAACCGGAGGAGGCGGAGGCGGAGGCGGAGGCAATGGAGCGGCATGCGGAGCAGGTGGCTCTCAGGCAGTTGCCGCTGTGGAGCAATCGCCGTTGCCCCGGCCGCGTGCCTCAACGCTGGCCACCGGGCGATCGGGTGCGGGCAATAGCCTGGAGCCGGGCAGCTCCTCCTGCCTGCCGGCACCAGGGGGATCTGGAGGTTATCCGCCCAGCCACTCCCGCCAGTCGAGCATCTGTCCCTCGGCGACGTCGCGCAAGGATTCGGGCATCAAGAGCAACTCGCGCCGCTCGTCCATCCAGCAGCAGATCTACGCACTCAACCAGTCGGCGATCAGTCAGCACCGCGTGTCGGGCTACTTTACCAGCTCCACGTCCAGCATCTCCAACCTGGGCGAGGTGGGTCAGGGTCAGGGCCATGGCCAAGGCCTGAACATGGGCCTGGGCCTGGGCCTAGGCATGGGAATGGGAATGGGATTGGGAGGCTATCCGCTGGCCGTACAGCCACCGCCGCCGGCCCTGCTAATGCCCGCCTGCTCCTCCCAGATGGCCGATCCCCTGGCCGCCTGCCTGCAGCAGCTGCGCAAGCAATCCGATCTCCAGCTGATACGTTGCGTCCGCGACAATGCCCGTTCGCAGCGCAGTTACCTGGTGAAGCCGCCGCTGCGCCGATTCAGCCTGTACTTCAAGTCCCGCCAGCTGGAGCGAGATTTTCGCTCCAAGGCGCATCGCTTTGGGGCCGAGAACGAGACGGAGGGACCGCCGACGCTGGCCACGCCGCGTTACAACACCTACATCGATATATTCGTGGGCATTGCCGTCTACCTGTGCATCTCCGTCTCCCTGTTCCTGATGACCCAGAACACGGTGAGTCCCAGCTTTCGGCTGTGGGTGACGCTCTTCTCCTGCTTCACGGGCATCCAGGTGTTTGCCCTGTTCCTCTTCACCCGTCAGATGTGTCGCAGGCAGAGCAGCGGCGGGAGCAGCAACACCACCAACCATCGCCTGAGGTCCAAGTCCAGTGTCAGCGAGGACATGGAGCGTGATGCGGCGGAGAGGGACAAGGATCATCGGAGTCGTGAGAGGGATCGTGAGCGGTTGCGGGAGAAGGAGAAGGAGCGCCGCAGAGAGCACTCCACCGCTGCTGGCTCCATTTCCTGCACCGATCGCATTTTCGAGGCCATTTCCAGCTGGTATCCCTGGCACATCTGCCTGGCCGTCCTCATGGCCATGCCCGTGCTGCTGATCATCGCCAACTTTCTGCTGCTGGACCTCGAGCAGCTGGAGGCCTTTGAGTATCACTACGGCTTCCTGATCTTCGTCTGCATCGTTCACTTTTGCAATTTTACGCAGCTCAACTGTTGGGTGCGCAATGTTTTGGCTTTTCTCGCAGCTCTGTGCTTCATTGGCATCGCGGTCTCCCAGCTGATGGTGTACAGCCAGAACCGTGACGATCAGCAGCAGCAGGAGCAGCGAGAGCAGGAGCAGCAGCAGCAGCAGCAGCAGCGGGAGTCCTCCTCAAACTTCAGCGAGGAGATCAAATGGTTCCAGGACTATCACGTCGAAATCTATCTGGATCTGTTGCTCATTCTGGTCCTCGTGTGGTTTCTCAATCGCGAATTTGAGATTGGCTATCGGCTAACCTTCTACGGCAACGCTGTGGCCAACCAGGACAAGGTGCGGGTGCAGAACATGAAGAACCAGGCGGACATGCTGCTGCACAACATCATACCCAAGCATGTGGCCGAGCATCTGAAGAATACGGCCAAGTATTCGGAGAATCACCACAACATTGCCATCATCTTCGCGTCCATTGTCAACTTCAATGAGATGTACGACGAGAGCTATCTGGGTGGCAAGGAATTCCTGCGCGTCCTCAACGAACTGATCGGTGACTTCGATGAGCTTCTCTCGCGTCCCGAATTCCGGGCCGTTGAGAAGATCAAAACCATTGGGTCCACGTTTATGGCGGCCAGTGGACTGGATCCATCGCATCGGGGTTTGGGTGATGAGCACATACACACGCTGATGGAGTTCTCAATTGCCATGCAGGAGGTGGTGGATGCCTTCAACAAGGATCTGCTCGAGTTTAATCTCATATTGAGGATCGGCATGAATGTGGGCGATGTCACGGCCGGCGTGATTGGGACCAGCAAGCTCTACTATGACATCTGGGGCGATGCGGTGAATGTGGCCTCTCGCATGGACTCGACGGGGCTGCCGAATCGGATACAGGTGGGCAAGGATTGTCTGCCCTTCCTCACCAGCAACTATGAGTTCGAGCCACGCGGCAGTGTCTATGTGAAGGGCAAGGATCACATGGAGGTGTTTCTGTACACAGGCAGGAGGGAGAAGCCTTTGGAGGAGGATCCAATGCACCTAGTGGGGGAGGAGGAGCAGGTTCAGCAGGAGCAGGAGCAGCACCAGGAGGAACAGCAAGCTAAACAGGAAGAGGAGGAGGAGGAGGAGGAGGAGCAGAAGGAGCCTCTGCAGCTGGAACTGAAACTGGGGGAGAACGGGAACGACGATGAGGATGAGGATGATGATGATGATGATCTGCACTCCAGCGAGACCACCACCCTGTTCAAGTCGCAGGAGTCACTGCAGGCGAATGGAGGCAACCACTTGACGCCCAACGCCAGCAGCAACCATGCCGTGACCACCACCACCACCACCACCACCACCACCAACTCCATGCCAGTGGAGACCTGAGAAGAGAGCCAAGCCGAGCCACCAGAAGAATGGTTTCAAAATTGCATTTAACGACTCTCACGAGAAGGAGCAGGAGCAGATTCGGGGCAGGTGGATGATGCCAGGGAAGAGGAAACTGAGGAAACTGAGGAAACCACAGAGACAGAGCACAGAGCGAGGGCGGACGGGGGCTACGACCACGGGGGGATTCGAGGTTGAGCATCAACCGTGTTTTTTGTGATAATAAATGAATATGAATAGATAGAAATGGTAAATGGTAAACGATAAACGATAGATGAACGATAAATGATAGAAACGATAAACGATAGTGACGATAAATGATAGAATCGGTTTAAAGTTGCTAGTGATGGGTCGATTAATCGATTGATTGAGCGATTGTTGTTATTGCGGTGGGTCGAGTAAAGTGCAGAAATATATAGAGCGAGAGAAAGAGAGGAGGTGAGGTCCCTGAAAGAGAAAACAAGAGAGATCAGTTCGATATCGAATTAATTCGATACATTTTGTTATCTTTTCTGATCGTAACGAAACGGATGTTGCCCTTTATATTGTATGCGCCTATTTTACCTTCTGCCGCTGTTTTTATTTCCTTTTTTTTTGAATAGCTCTAACTAAACTAAATTTGAAATTAAATTAAAACTAAATGAGAAGTATAATTAACACTAAACTAGTGCAAGTACGTGGCTTTAAGTGTAGCGAATTATATATTGTGTGGTTGGTGTGTAGTTTCAATGTGACACAAGCATTCATAAGTAACCAGAGATAGCAGTTAATTAATTAAAAATTAATGTTTTTATTTTGTTTTTTTTTTTTTGTATGTTTAAAGCCAACGAATGGATATTACCTGTCTGTATGTATTTGCTGTTGTTCATGTTGATCAAGTATGTGTGTGTTTTATGTATATAAATGTATGTAGCTAAAGTTAGACGAATGTGTCGGCCATAAATGTAAAGCTTATGACGAAAGGCTTAGCAATTTCTTAGATTTTAAGCCAGAGCTTGACAGTTTTCTAATTTCTTTGTTGGAAAGTCTAAGGAAAAGCGAAGGAAGGAGATTTTAAAACGAAACGATTTACCCCAAAAAAGTATGCACCAAATGCTTGCCATACACACACACAATCTAGAAAACTGTCATCATTTTGTAAGTCTTTTTGTATAATTTTTTGTACCCACACAAACACACACGCATTTGTGCAATAGAATATTAATAGCAAACTTAAGCAAATCTCTATTTCCGCTACAAAGAAAATAACTTCACTTAAAAACAAACAAAAAGTCAAAGTCAAAGCAGTGAAAACATAAAGATAAAGATGTATAACACCCATGCATATATGCTATATAAAGTATATGCTGTAAACGTGTTACGTGTATTTGCAACCTATGGACCCTATTGTATTTTTATATAAACAAAATATGTATTTTCTACTAATTTATTGAACAACAAACAAAACAAAACGAAACGAAATGAAACGAAACCAAGCACGTGGGACGTGTACTCTCATTCTTGTCTTTTTGAAGCATCTAAATGTACATACTCTATATACGAAGTGTATTTATATTTATAATTGTATATTTTTTATAAAAACAAGAGAGGAAAGGATGTGAGCGAATGATATATGAAATATGTATGCATATATATGTATGGTATATTTATGAAAAGTCTAGATCCTGTTTAACGATGTGTGTAGAAATGTTTAAATGTTGTTAACGCTGAGATACAGCCCCAGCCACCCAATGGCCATTATGTAAATGGATCGTGTCCTACGTGTGTTTTAGCAAAAGATTTCAAAGAGTTTATCGAAATGTTATAGGCAAACCTACTAAGCGAGATGTGTAGAAATCAAATAAACAAAAGGCAGCAGTCTTATATTGTATGTACTTAACACACCTGACAGTTCTTTTATTGGGTTGGGGAAGGATTGCGTATAATTAAGTTATTTATTAACACAGGGAAGACCCCATAAACGATGGGAAATCTCTCAGTTTACAAGCCCATAACTTGGCTAAAATATAGAATATTAAGGAATTTCATACATTTGTATAAAAGTTTTAATTTTAGCTTTAATTAACGTTGAAATTGATCGAATCTAAAATACAAATTTTTTTTCGATTTCTTAAATTTTTTATAAGGGGTTACATCGTCAAAATTGTCAAAAATTGACAAAAAATTAAATATCGAGTTTTAAATGCAGCAATGTTCGCCTGGAAAAACTAGTAAGAAAAGTCGAAACCCGACTCAAATCGGATAAGTTTTAGCCGAGTTATGATCAAAAAAGAAATAATAAAATTTTCCAAAAATTTAATATCTGGTTTTAAATGCAAATGTTTGCCTGCAAAAACTAGGAAGAAAAGTCGAAACCCGAGTGAAATCGGTTGAGTTTTAGACGAGTTATGATAAAAACAAGTTGGGGGTTTCTGAATACCAGGCGAACAGAAACAGCAGCAAGGCGCCCAGCAGCAAGTAGATTGTGAGTGAGCGAGCTAGGTGTACATTTTTATTGCCAATGCTTGCTTATGAGTTAGAGCGAGATGTCGATATTGTGCTTCTCAATGTCTTTGTTTACATTTTCAAATTTTAAAGATGGCCGATCTTTGTTTACATTTGAATTGCCTTCCCCTCTTTTTGGAACCGTTACTTCAAAATTATTAATTCTGTCGATCAGCTGCTTGCTAATGTTTCTGCGCGCCTGGTACAAAAATCACGGGTTGGAAGAATTTATATGGGCGAAACGGCTAAATTCGCTTGTGTGGTTGTTGTTGTTTGTTGCAAAGTTGGCTGTGTGGTTGTTGTTGTTTTTTGCAAATGCAGGCATAATTCATATAAATTTAACAAGTTGGGGGTTTCTGAATACCAGGCGAACAGAAACAGCAGCAAGGCGCCCAGCAGCAAGTAGATTGTGAGTGAGCGAGCTAGGTGTACATTCTTATTGCCAATGCTTGCTTATGAGTTAGAGCGAGATGTCGATATTGTGCTTCTCAATGTCTTTGTTTACATTTTCAAATTTTAAAGATGGCCGATCTTTGTTTACATTTGAATTGCCTTCCCCTCTTTTTGGAACCGTTATTTCAAAATTATTAATTCTGTC
>VNJV01000361.1:0-30354 GCA_008042635.1 Drosophila nikananu | reverse complement strand
CGACCGCTGCGTCGGAACAGGCGTGAGAGCAAAGATCCTTTTTCTGTCCAAGAAATAGGTAAGTAATCAGCGAGCAAAGTGAACAAAGTCTCCACTTACTGGGTGATGACGAATCTGTGCTTTGGTATTCCGAACTGCTGCTGTCCGTGGTGTTGAGCGTCTGGGCGTAGGTCTTGGACAGACTGCGAGTGGAGGCGCAGCGTTGCAGGCGCTTCGACGAGCCAAAGAGCCGCAAACTGTGCCGTCGCTCCAAGCTGCGCGGCGTGGGAAACGAGGCACTGCGTCGCTTCGCCGCCCTTGGATAGATGATCTTATCATTGGGATTGCCTGCCGTCAGTCGGTTAAAGTCAGTTATTTATGGATCAGTGTCTATGGATAGATAGATAGAAGTACTCACCGCCGCAGATCACATCCGCCAGGTTCGTTTGGATGCACTGGTGGGTGAGGTCGCCGTCCCGCTCCGTCGAGATCTCGCCGTACAGCGAGTGCAGCGCCTCGGAGTTGGACATGAGCATGGTGCGGGCCTCCTGGGGCACCACGTCCTCGCTGTGCTGCTGCTCCTCCTCCGGCAGCTGGCCATAGGCCAGACTTCCGTTCAGCTGGTGATGATTGCTGCGCGGCCTCGATCGACTGCGTCGACGCCTGGGGAAGAAGATCGGGATTTTATGTCTGAAATTCATGCGCAAAAGGCTAAACTCACTCTGGCGTGAAGATGAAGTATCCCTTGGAGGTCTGGTAGATCTTCTGCTCCTGCATCAGCTGGGCGAGGGTGTCGTAGATGACCTCTGTGGCGGGCGTGGTCATGTGCGGAAAGCGGGCGCCCAGCTTGCCGCGCACATGCTCAATGGTGGCCGACTGACCCTCGGCGGTGAGGTCCATGATCACGTCGCACAGAGCCTCCGGCAGCGGGGTGAACTGCCCCTGGACCGTTGGCGTCACAATGCAATCGTCAATGTCACCTGCAAAAAAGGGGTTCAAGGAGACGGGTGGCACAGGTGAGACAACGGCGGCCACAAAACACAAAACGGCAACAAAATGTGCAACTGGGCCCGCTTAGGCTCAACTTATATGGCTAATCACTGGACGGACGAGTGTGCCCCATTTGGTCTGCCCAACTTGCTCGCATTTTTTCCAGCGAACTCACTCGGCTTTTCATTTCCCATTTTAGCTGGCATTTTGGGTGGCCACCTGGGACACTCGCCTTGGCTCGCTTGACATTTTGGCCACGTTCGACTGACGGGGTAATTAAACCTCCCGAATCGAGTTTGGCTTTTTAGTTGTGACCTCTCTGCCATTGGGGAGGTCATCATGCGGAGTCTGCTGGAATATGCATCATGAGTTGGGCTAGCAATCGATTCCCAGGGACACAGAGAGAAATGCTACACTAAATGGGCATATATTTGTTACTTTCTATAATTAGGTGGTTTCTCTCTGATAAATTATGTCTTTCCTGCTATTTTATTATAGATTTTCCAATAGAATTCTATGGGATGTCAAAAATAAAGCTCTTGGGGAAAGAGTTTATAGTTCTGAAATATCCTAGAAATCATTACAAATTGTTAAGCTACCTCTTTAGATTATTATTTTGGTACTTTCCATAATTATTATAGATTTTTAAGTAAATACCCCACGCTATATACGTTATTTGTATATCAAACAAACCCTAAAACTAACAAGTATTGTTTTCGTTTTTCATTTCTGGCCATGTAATTACACCATCTGCCAGCATCGCCTAATATGGCACTCGCTTCGTTCACACGGCGGATGCTTAATTAAAGCGCGCTCTCCCATCAGGCAGCGAAATCAAAACAAAGCGAAGAGCTGATGCACACCTTGCTGTTTGCTGGCTGGTTTTATTATTATTTTACCTGGTGGTGCCGCATCGTGCCAGTAAATTAAATGCGCCTCCACAAACTCTTCCTACTTGCAACTTAACCTCTAAAAAAGTGGCAGCAAACCAGCGACAAGCAACGCCCCCGAGCCAAGTCGTAAGTCTCTGGTGGCATGCCTCAAAATTGCAATAATAAACACACACACACAAACGGGGGGAGGAAACAAAGAGAGGCAAGGGGAACAATGACATAAGAGGGGGAAGGATGGAGGGACGGAGGTGCGATGACTGCAAAATCAGACCAAGTGTGTGACGACCTCCGTTTCGGCCGGGCCAAGAGATGCAGCCGCAGGCACAGGCACGAGCACGGGCTCAGGCACAGTCGCAGGCAAGCCTCTTGGCCCCAAACGTCCTTGCGGCAGTTGCATAATCAATTTTTCAAGTTTTCACTTTCCGTTGCAGCCTGCGGCACGGGATGTACACAGTGAGAAAATAGCACAGCATGTATGTAGGTTCAAATATAAGGTTTCTTCTTAGAAACCAAAGATATTATCTGTACATATCTGTACTTATCAACATTTAGGGAGAATATGAATATGTTGGAATATGTTGGAATTACTTGAGCCAGTGGTAAGTTCATCAATGCTGAGGGTGCCCCTTGAACTTCGTTCTGTTTAAAAATATTAAGCCTAAATATTTATTAATGCCCGACAAGCTTAGGCCAAAATACACAAAAATAGCTAAGTTGCAACTAGATTAAGTCGTGATTTCGAAGTTATTTTTGTTATTTAAAGAATTAAATTAATTTTATTTGTGATATATTGTAAATTGTGATTTTACTATATGTATTTCTCCTTCGCGTTCCCATAACTGAAAGACTAAACAACCTTCTAAAGGATGAAGTCTCGAATTGCTATGCTAAATAAACAAGTAGATGTTTGATCTTTAGTGAAAAATACACCTATTAGATTATGAGATTAGTATCACAATCGATACATCTGTAGCTTCCTGCCAAAAACGATCCCTGTGTGAACTGGCTAAAGAGTCATGACACGATTTAGGCAGATAAAATCCAGCCAAGGTCTGGAAGTTATAATATTATAGTATACAATTATATTTAACCAAAATTATTAATGAGTCTAAATAGAGCTGATTGATTTCAAAGGATCTGTACAATTATTGTATTATTGTACTACAATATCAATTAAAAGTGAGCTGAAAATATGTAATTCGCATTTCTTAATTGTCACCATAAACCTAATATTCTTTTATGATTTTTTCTAGGTGCACCCATACCCGGCAGCAATTTGCGCCAGCAGCCAAAGACCCAAGACAAAACGCCATGTGGGATGCTCAGTCGTCAAGGACAATTAGCGGCAAAATATCCAATGTGCAGCTAGCAGTTGGTAGTTTCCAGCTTGCAGTTTTCAGCTTTGCAGTTTGCAGGCAAAAAGAGTCGCCAGAAATCCGCCTTTTCCTCTCTCTCGCACTTTCACATCGCATCGCAAATTTGCACAGCGATTAATCTTGGGGCTTCACTCGTGTGGCGTCACTCGGGGGCTGCTGCACTCAATCTCCAGCAGCCTTCGCGCTGTTTGCCAGCCAGCCAGTTGGCGGCGGCGGCGCTCCCTTAGCCTCCAGTTAGTTAGCGTCTGCGATTTATTTGCCTTCGCTTATCATCTGGCACACTCTGGGCCGCTTTATTATACATTTTCCCCAGCCATTTTCCATTGCCATTTCCATTTGATTTCGCCACTCCGCAATTTGCCATTCGCCGTTTGCCAGCAACGCCCTGATCATAAATAAAATCGCCGAGTGCAGTAGCCAAATTGGTGCAAGATAAACAAATATGAAAGATGGCTGGCAAACACAAATATATGGCCAAAAGCTGAAATGTTGCGGCCACCAGATGCCGCAAGCCATTGGAAATTGGAATGGCCATTGGTCTTATTGAAGGCTGTCGAGGATTGGTGGCTGCCATTTGGCACTAGTTCAGGCGAAGGTCACGGCTGTAAGTCAGTCGAGTTCACAGCGAATGAAATGTAATATCTTCTGAAGGACCACCATAAATGGAAAAAGTTGAATAAATGAAAAAGTTTAAGAGAATCTGGTCCTAGGTTTGGGAGAGTAATGTAAGTAATGTAAGATTTCCTTACTAATAAACCTAAAACCACTGAAACAGTTTAAAAACTATATAAGATTTACTTAAAAGATTAAGAACCTTTATTTAAAGCTTCCCAACAAGGATTGTTTTAAATCAATTTTCCTTTTTAGAATTAAAAAAATGGTATGTTTGTTTTTAGCTCTCAAAGCTAATGCTGCTAACATTTTTATGCCTTAGTTTGGTGAGTAAAGAAATGGTTTTGAGTGTCTTAAAAATGTTATATACCATACTTAACCCGCTGAAACTCTAAAAAGTGCATTCCTATTAATAGACTCACACCAGACCGCCAAGATCAAGGCTCTCTGGATCACCTACCGCCCGACTGCAACCCACTTTCCACTTGAATGGATGATGACGCTAGGTGGTTGGCGGTCACATCCTCCTCCAGCCTCTAGCCTCCATCCTCCATTCTTCTCCTCCAACCTCCATCCCTCCCCAGCTCTGGGGGAGTGCTGTTCGCAATTTGTTCAGCTTATCCGTGGGCAGGATTATGGCCGGCGGGCGTTGCCACCCCGTTGCAATTAAAATTAATAAACAAATCGAGGGGCAAGCTCGTGACGCTCCCGCATAGAGGCGGCGAGGTAACCAGAGACACTGGAAATCATTATCAATTGGCATTTCATTTTGATTTCCAAATGCATTTCTCTCTCTGCCCCTGGGGCAGGAGGGAAAAGCAGGGGGGCTCGGCGTTTTTCACTCCGTGTTTATCGTTTAAGGAAGTGTTAATTTATTTGCTCCTCTGGCCCCCCAGGGGCAGCAGTGGAAAACAAAACGAAAACCAAGCTCTGTAATAAATTGCCATCGATAGGCAAAAATTATTGATTATTTCGAAATGGACAGCGTTAAAAGTTTATGATGCTGCTGTGGCATCGCTGGCGGTTATGAGATCAAACAGAAAGAAATCTCCACCGAAAAGCGAAAATGTGCCAACAACACGATAGTCGCGCACAAAGATTTCCTCCTTATTTTTTAACGTTTTCTTGCTTCTTTTTTTAGTTTTGTTTTCTAATAATAAGAGACAGCGCAGCGAATGAAAAAGAAAAAAATCATACATCAAGATTATTGTTACTCGCGGCAATTGCATCACAGTAATGGCTGCAACATAAAAAAAAAAAAAACAAAGCAGCTGAGCAGCAAAAAAAAAAAAATAAATGGAAATCGCAAGAAACATTTTTCATTTGCATAAAAATGCATGGCAACTACAAGCGCTAAAAATGTTTGCCGCATGTTTGAGCCCCCCTTTGGTTTGGGGCAGCCGGGAGCCGGGAGGGAGGGAGGCGGTGGGGTTCCTTTAGTGGGAGGCTGTGGAAAACAACAACCTTCAAGCTACAAAACACTTGACTCCGCTTACCGAACTGAACCGAACCGTTCGGGATCCCCGGAACACTGAGACCACGTCGCGTTGACGGCGCCTTGGTTTGATTGAACACAAGGATATGTGTCCGCCGGCCAAGAAAAAAAAAGAAAAAAACTATACAAAAAGTTACAAAAAACTCAAAATGGTACAACAACAAAAGTATATCCCAAAGCAGCAACAATAACATAAAGTAAAGCTTAGTCAAAAACAACAACGGCGGCGGCCGCCACAATTTGAAACCAAAACGCAACACTTTCACTCTACTTAAGACGGATGAAGCTGCGGCAAAAAGGAGGCGGTTCCAGGAGGCGGCAAGGCTCGTTGGAAAAGGGGGGAGGTGGGGTTTTGGAAATCGGCGGGGAAAATCAGGGAAGGGGAGGCGGGCGCCTGCCTTTGAGACACCATCTCAAAAGCGTTGGTGGGAAAATCGCAGCAATCGTTTTCACGTCTCTTTCATATTTATTATCATTTGCAAGAGTCTCGTTTTTAGCTTCGATTTTTACTGCAGCGAAACCGACCGCAGGAAAAATGCAGATGAAGCCGAGGGAAAACGATTTTCCAGCCGACGGCAGGAGTTTGTCATCTGGGACAAGAGACTGTGTCTTTCGTTTTTCACTGGGCAATTAATCAATCAACAGCACAGGACAGTCGGACACGAGCTTAAAAATCGTTAAATCAGTAAAAGCATTTTATTAAGATTTTACTTTACAATTAGGAAAGTCGGAGTGGGGAAATGAGATATTAATCAAAATCATTGGAGTATTTCGTAAATACTGTGTTAAACCTGATTTAAAGTGGGGAAAATATAATGAAATTCGGGAGGAAATCTGCATAAGTAGGCTATAAATAACTATTAATAAGTCTGTGATATATAAGTATAATTTAATTAAAGTTAAGCGAGTTGGGAATTTCTTTGACTTTCTTATATCTCTAGCTTAAGTAGCTCTTTGCCAACCCTGCTGGTTGACCCACCTCCAGCTCATTCACAGCCACAACCAAAAAATCCCCATTTCTGCAGCATGTGGAGCACTGCAGTTTAAGAGAGCTCAGAAAAAACTAAAAAAAATATATATATCTGGCGGCTGAAACGAAGGCAATCACGATTTTGTGTTTGAAACGTTTTTTGCGTGTTTTCAATTTCCCATTTTTGGTTTTTCTTCTCGTTTCTCTGGGCCTTTCAGGTGGGTGGTGGGTGGACTGTTGGGGGGGAAAGGCCACGCAGAAGGAAACAGATACGCCTGTCCACAGATCGCGAAAAACAGAAGGAGAGCTATGGCTTCCACATCGACTTCGTCTGCGACTTGTGGCCTGGCGCTTGTTGCGTTAGCTGGGGCGACGCTAATTGTTTCCGTCTGCTAATAAAATATTTCAGATCAGTAACAAATTGAAAACAAGGGGGGTAGGGAATCGGAATCGGGATCGGCGGGAGCCGCTGTTTATGCAACGCCTCACGAAATGCAAATTGACATTTACGTGGTTGCAACACCGCCAACAAAATGCCAGACAGTCGGACATTGGGCCACCGGCTTTATAGCCTGGCAAATAAGGAGCAACACGACGTGGCAAGCAGTAAAATAAACTAAAACTAATGGGAAATACTGGAAAGTAGGTAAATAGCACCGAAGTTAAGAATACCTTGTGTATGATTTAATAAATATGTTCATTTGTGGTTAAACTTTAATAAAATGTAAAAAACAGACCAGGAACTGAGTCACAAATATATTATAGGGAACACATTAGGTCTCCCATAAGGAAAGATATACTAAACCATAGAAAAGCAAACTTATAACCGAGAAAATTTTTTTGTAAATTAACAGTTTCATGCTTCCCTAGAATTTTCCAAGAATTATTTATGTTCATAACTATATACAACCCCCAGGATTCAATAAATCTGTTAAGCTTCAGTAAAATATTATAAATACCCCCTTAAAGGGTATACAAAACTAAGAAAAAAAGTAATACCCAGACCGAGTAAAGACAAAAAATTGTTGGCGACACTTTTGGCCGTTCCTGTTGTTTTTGCTTCATTTTTTTTGTCTTTTTTTTGAGGCTGTCGCTGTTGCTGTTGCTTTGGCTGCCGTGTTAAAGGTCAATGAGTTTGGGGTTAGTGGACCTGAACCTGGGAGCCTGCCAAGAGTTTCGCTTTGGCCTGTTGTGCAACCTCCGATCGGGAGTCAGATGATGGGATAATGTCGGCTTAGCCATAGAATCGTGTCGCATTTGGCTAAATTGCCAGCCATTTTTGGTGCGTGGTTTGGAGCCCGAAAGACAATGGCACTGTAAGATTTTCCACAGAACACTTTCCCGTCAAATGAGCGGGGAAATGAGCCGCCAAGCGTAACCAAGAGCTGGAAATCAAATGGGTTGACCTCATTAACCGAACCCAAAAGGGTTACGGGGCGAGTGGCAAAAGGGGGCCATGGCAATCAGCGTGGGCAGAAGAATCACGGGAAAGAGTTGAACAAAAAAGCGAAAAATAAAGATCCGTAGAAGAAGCAGAACAATAAAATTACAATAATCGCCGGGGTAATGTGCTCTTCGAAGGGGTGTTGAGGGCTCCAGCGTGGGGCGGTGCTCAAGCTACCATGATGATGATGATGAACTTGCAAAGACAACTCCCAATGACAATGACTCTTGTCTCGCACTTTTTCCCCCCTTAGTTTGTTTTTGGCAAACTTGGTTACGCTTTGGAGCATTTCTCCCCCCGAATCGGAAAGGGTTTGTTAACCTTTCAAGAAATTGGCCAAGAGCTTAACGGTGAACTGATGAATTACTGAACAGTGGAAAAAGAGTAGTGCATTTAAATTATAGTTCCGTATTACCATGCAATTACTTGGTGATTTCAAGAAAAAATGATGCATTCAGAGGGATCATGACTTGTTTTATGACTTACACAAATAATGGTATTCTTGTGTATTAATTAGACTTATTTATAAATCACAAAAGCAGAATGGAGTCACTTTTAATTAAACAATTGGAATGGTAATCCTGATGTATGCAACACAAAAGGTGTGACCCATAGTATTTTTGCAACAAAGTTAGTGTGACCGATTTGCTTGCAGAATTTAAGGAACTAATCAATTATTGCTCTAACCGTAAAATTCGAACGGAAATATAATTTAAAGGCTTTACTATAACTTTTAAAATATAATTAAAATGCTTTATAATTTGATATATAGTAGAAGAGTGTATAAAAATTCTTTACGCAGCAGTGTGACCGCTTAGAATGGTGGATCTAAGAAAGTTATTTCTCTGCATAAAGTATTAATGAAACAAAAACAGTGTGACCCCTTAGCAAACACAATTTGAAACCGGTCAAAATACATTATTTCTCTGACTTACTATGAAAATGTATATATATTTATTTTAGACAACAGAACTAAATATGGATCAATTTCATGGTCCCAAAAATGGTAGATATTTATATTAATTCAGCATTAAATTAATGACTATTTCAGCAGCTATGGCTGTTATCTATCCTGTAACCTAAGTTACAATTAGGTAAACAATGTACCAAATAAAGTAAATAATGACTATTTTCCCCCGTGTAAACAAAGCGATCCCACGTTGCCAATGTCTGGCGTCTGAATGCGGTTGCAATGGCAACATTTTGACTGACATTCGATTTTCGCAATATGCCCGGCTGCTGCTGCTGCTGTTGACTTGGCTGATTTCTACCGATTTGCGATTTGTTAATGGCTCGAATATTAAGTTACAATTATCTGACGGACGGCCATCGATGGCGATCGGAATGGAGGTGGAGATGGAAATGGGGGAGATGGAGGAGGCTCCTCCACTGTCATGGCCGCATTTCACTTTCAGCAAGATGCGGCGACGAGAAATCGTGATGAAATTGATTTGCGGCTCTTTATTTTCTTATTCGCCTTCATAGTTACCGACAGCTCTCCATCTGTCCATCTCTCTCACTCTCTCGCGGCGGGAACTGCATAATTTTCCCGCTTTCCAGCTATTTTGCATTTTGCATTTCGCAGTTGCCATTTGTCTACTCGGGAGTTTTTCCTCTCCGGCGCTTCCACAGATATTCCGCTGTCAAATTGCCAAGCGGCAAGCGACGGCATTTTCCCCTCGATTTTCCGCCCGGCTTACCGATGCCGCCACCCTCGGCAAAAGAAAAACTGCACTCTCAGTTGCCTCTTTAACACGAAACTGAATTTAATTTGCTTTTCAGTCGCTCAGTCTTTTAGTTTCTTCGTTTCTTTTGCATTTATTTGGCATGTTTGTTGTCTAATTGAGCGAGAAATTGCCGTTGATTGATTGTTTTGCATGCAATGTGTTATTTGTTATCGTTATTGTTACGGCTGCCATTTCAATCGTTGCCTTTATTTCCCCCTTAGTCTCTGCTCCCCGGCTAAGAGCGATTTAATTTGGCCAACAATTCGCAACGGAGCCATAAATCTCTTCTTAACTTAACAAGAAAATGTCACACACACAAGTGAGTTGAGTAAGTTACTGACCAGAAAGGAAACTCTCTAAAATTCAATCATAAATGTCACATGGCCTTTCAAAACTTTACATTTGCAGTTTGTTAAACTTTGAAAGAGGCCTTAAAATAACTTTTAAGTGGCGACCAAACAAGCAGCATTAATTTATGCCCAGGCGGGAATTTAATGCATATTGGCTGGCAATTCCCATCCTGCCAGTCTGTGAAAATATTATTATTTAAAGCGACAAGCAGCCATTTGAGGTCTGGTTAATTTTGAGCCATTGCCCACAGTTGCCGCTCTCTGTGGCAAAATAATTAATAAATAAAAAACAGTTGAAGTGAGTTTAAATGAAAATGACTCAACCTGATGAGGTTATTTATGGGGGCCTCCTGTTTATGATTACCATTTTTGGGCCGAACGCGAAACTGTAATACTTGTTTGTTATTAAAAATAATGTTTAATTTGTACTCCTATTGAAAACATCATTATATTTATGCTATAGTTATGACTACGATAAAAAAGAAAGCAGTGAACTAATGAAAGAGCTGGGATTTTAAATTGCTTAATAACCAAAACATATTTGCTATATAAATTTGCTTTACAAATCTCTATTTAACTTTAGTCCTATTTTTATATAATTTTTTTAAAGCCCTCAATAGGATCTCCAAAGGATATCCCTTGAAGCACATTGCTGGGATTCCTTGTTGGTCCATTGCATTGTCATGTTTATGGTAATTAACAGCTAATGGGTTCTACGCCATTGCAGTTGTTTATTGGCAAACATGGAGCCGGAGTCCATTCCTGCCACACAATCTTGCCGCAACTCCGGCGGCAGACAGCATTTCTGTGTGCGTTTTGAGTGCAGGCTCTTTGTTTGAACAGCGATATTTCCTCAATTGAATTTCACAGGGAGATAGATACCCCACCCCGACAGACATACAGACCGCGAAATAAATATATGGCAACGGGCTGCGGCCACAAATCGCAGCTTATTAATTTCCCCCCACAAAAGTTCGCCAAAGGCCGCAGAGTTTCCACAACTCCAACGATCTCCGGCTGGCCGGTCATTTATCAATTCACAGAGTTGCCAATGGACTTTTCGGCCTGCGATGGAAGTGTGAAAAGCCGGGGGAAAGGCATTGGTAAAGGTGGAAAATGGGAAATGGGCAGCGGCGGCGGCAGCATCGCATTAACTGCACAGGTGTCCACTTAATTGACAGCTAACGAGGCACCGAGGAGCAGACCACAGACCAAAAAGCAAAAAGCCGAGGCCAGACACATCAATATTTGATGAAGTGCATGCCGCTGCGATTGCACAGGAAGAAAAATGTCATTGCCAGGTTCTTTCAGTTGAAAATAAGTAGGAATATTTGAGAGCTACAAATGGCACTCATTTCTTTAATAAAATATAATATTTGAAACCTTTATTTAGCTAAAGTAATAAGATTTCCCCTTGTATTACAAAACTTTATTCATTTTCCAAAGTGCAAAAATGATTTATATGTTTTCAGTGCAGTGCCGATCATTGAAATAAATCGGAAAAGGCTTTCAAGTTGGCCTAGACCTTTTGATTTATTTCAACCTGCTCAGAAGGGTGGTGGCAAGCGCAGGTGTCTCTTGCCGCACATAGGACAATAGGCAAGATTTTGTGATTCCTCAGCAGAGAGTTGTGAGTGGCACTTCCGAGAGCGGGAAGTCTGATTGTAAAACTGATTTTTACGATAATTTAGAGCGCTTGGGGCGGATCCCTGTGCCGTGTGGATCACAGTCTGGACACTTTCCTGCTGATCGCATTCCTCATCGCTGTCTTTTTCTGGGCAGCCAGAAAGGATGGATCGCAGGGGTTCTAGTATATTCTGCCATGCGCCTCCAGGCTGCCGATTCTCCACCATCAGGCTCATGGGCGAGGGAAACCTTTGACAGCTGCCCCTAATCCTGTCCAGGTCTAGTTTCTTCTCCAGCTCCTGCTGGGCCTTGGCCAGGATCTGCCAGATGGAGGCTCTGCCAGAGCATCCAAAGCGCTCGTTGTACTTCCGCTGCTCCTCGTACATCAAATACCGCACCTGATGGAGCTGCTTCCAGCGGTGGAAATCAGAGTTTGGATAGTTCTCCTTCGCCTGCCCCTGCTGCTTGCAGAGCTTCTTTTGAGACATCTTGGCTATCTGATGGAGCCCAGAAAAGAGTTTGCCAATTCACTTTGTCGCAATCCCCCTAATTCCCAGGAAACTTCCTAATTTTAATCATTTTTTCTAACCAATTCTAATCCGAAACTGAGCTCTATGCTTGCTTTTACATTTTATGTTTATAGAGTAGCAGGGGAAACTCACCCACTGAGCTGATCACATAGGTGGCCGGCGGCTTCAGGACACTCCGGGCGAAGGCTCCGCGCAGCACCTCCAGGGCACAGGGCTCAGCGGTGACCAGGAGCATTCCGGGCGCCACGTGTCCGGCGTACTTGAGCGCCCGCGTGGCTGCCGTCAAGGGTCCATTCCACCAGCATTGCGCGTTGGCGGCCAGGAAGTTCTGCAAACGAAAAAATAAATAACAAACTAGTTAAAATTCATACAAACATTTTGTATTAATTTTACAAACATTACATTTTTATGTCACAGCATAAAACTCTACTAATTAGTAAGTAAAAAGCTAAATTAGTTTCCTTTCTGCAGTATCCACCTTAGGGGGTACTTTCCAAATCAAAAACAAGTCTTTTTTAACGCGCTGCAATCTGAGTTCACTTCAGTTAAGCGTGCCTTTCTTCAAGGAAACGCTGCGGAACAGGTCAAAAGGGGTGCTTGGCAGCCAACTCCGGTGGGAGTCTGCATCTCATCAGCTAATTGACAAATTGCAGTGCTCCGCGTGGCATAATTGGTGTGCTGCTGTCTGGCTTAAAGAGCTATCCATCTGAGGGCGGTGCAGCCAGGTTGAGGCAACTGCTGCTGCTGCTGCAGCGGCGGCGGCGTTTCAACCATCAATTAGCTATAAGCGGATCGTTGCCACGCCTCCGAAAATACATAAAACGAGGCATTCGTCGGTGGCGCCACAACACAATACAAAAAGCCGCTGTATCATTGCTGACTCTGGGAATTTATTTAGTTTTTTTTTGGCTACCCAAAACCGTATCGAAACCAAATCCTTAACACGTTCTGGCCAAGGGGTTTCCATGGAAATGACAAAGGAAAGGAGAGGCAGAAAGAAAAGTGGTGACTGGGGCAGCAAATAAATGTCCAATTTGTGCTGTGACAGGAACACTTGAGGCACGTTTTTGATGTAAACACGGACAAAAAGGGTCGAGAGTCACAGCCAAAAGCCGTGGACAATGGACCCAAGCCAAGGGAACGAGATGGATCTGGGACTGGGACTGGGAAGTGGAGACTCCAACAACCAAGAGATCGATGTAGCCGCCGGAGTTTCACGCTTTGTGGCTTTCTGTGTCGCTAATGAACATCATCCAGTTTGAGCGATCTGACCTTTTTGCCGATGCCAGGGAACCCCGTCCCAGGGACGGGACAGGACAGGGCTATGGCTATTGCTTGCCATTTTCTTGTGGTCACTCCTCTTGGCTTTTAATGTCGCCCGGTCGGGTCGGGTGTTTGGTATGTCTCTTATATAAGTTGGATGACTCTCTCCATCGGCATCGCCATCTCCACTGGCACCGGCATCGCCATCACCAACGCCATCATCTCCACCTTCATCTATGCATTTATCCCCATGCCGTGGCCCATCCAGGCCCGCCTTCCGCCTTCGGCAGCTCAATTAATGCATGAGAAGGCGAAGAAATTAACTCGTCATTGCCTGCCCGTCAGCGTTGGGCTTTAACTTGGCTTTAGCCTGGGCCTTAGCCATGGCTCTAGCTTAGACTTTTGCTTCGGCTGTCACGCGCCGCCAGATGGCGCTCATCGTACACTTGGAGAAATTTTTAGGAGACCAAGAAATCAATGAGGAAAAAGACAGCAAGCATAAACAGAGTCCCTTTAAGAGACCAGGTAATACATACAAGTTAAAATTAATTTAGAACTTCTGTGAATGAAGAAAAACAATTTCTATAAGACAAGAAAATCTAACCACTTTTGAATTATTACATGAAAAATATCTATTACCAACAATACATATATCAATTTAACTCTGAAAAAGGCCTTTCCTTTAGCAACAAAATTATAATTTTAAATTTCTGAGTGTTGCTTACATTCTGTGATGGCAGAGGTTGTGCAGAGATATTGCTTTAAATATACGTGTTTAAATGGTTTATTAAATAATCATATATCGGTTGTATTAAATAAATACTACGCCTGAATTTCAGAATTAAATTAACACCTTTTTTAAGCATTCTGTACAAACGGAGGGTAACCTCACCACTTAAACCTTTACCTTTCTGACTCCCAAGAAGAAAATAATAAAATAAAATATTAAACAATTTAGCACACAATGATAACATGTTACTACCCATTCAGTTTTCTACAAAACCCATCAAATGCACAGAATTTCTCTGAGTGCAACTCATCCCCGTGGCCGAATCATAATTATAGTGCTGCATCATTGCAAGACACGAGACAAAATGCCAGAGACAATCATCAACAGCCTACTTATAGTCGGCGCATAGAGGCTTTTCCATCGATCAAAGGCATCTGGTTTGGGACCTGCGCTTCGAGGTGCCTCTGGTCGAGTTTGGGTTTGTGTTCGGTTTCGTTTCTCGGAAGTACACTGGTAATGCAAAACTTTTAATAATCAAATCAAATGCTCACGCCGACCTCTGTCGCGCGTATGAAAGTCATTTTCTCCTCGGGCGGAATTCGAATTTCAGAGTTTCGCTTTTTTGTCTTTTGGCTGCTCTTGATGTCGTTTCATGTCTCTGGGCTTTTATTTCGTTTTATTTTTATATTTTTGTTTCGGGTGGCGGCGGCTTTCGTTTTGGGACTTTTACTTAATTTCGTGTAATAGAAAACTAAGCAACAAAACTCCCACAAAAGTGAGGCCGAGAGACAAGACTATCACCGCTGGATGTTGGATGAAGTGGGCCTTTGGTTCGAGGAGGCCTCATGTGGGGAGGTTGCTGCAACAGTGGCTGTTGCTGCCGCTGCTACTGCTCTCATGTGTGCCGCATAAAAAGATAATAACAATATACAAACAAATGCGCAGTCAGGCAGCCCGCCAGCCGGAGATTGCCAACCGCTGCGGACTTGCGGCTTAATAGAGTTATGATGAAGTATAATAATCCTTGACCTTTCCACCAGCCAAACTCAACTCAACGGCTACGACCGCAGCTCTTGGGCACAAGTCAAAACGTTTTTGCTTTTATTTTCCGTGTGCTTTGTATTTTGTATTTATTTTCCCCTGCCATTTCGGTTTGCGGGGAACCCTTCATTTGACTTTAAAAGAGCCATTTAATTTCGCAAATGAAAATGAAATGAAATTGTTTCGCATTTCTCTGAGATCGTGAAAAAGGGAGGATGTCAAAATGTGACAGGGACTTAAGCCAGTTTAAGGGGCGGTGGCTCAAACTCCAATAAAACTATAAATACCATTTGTCCAACATTTTTGAAGTAGCTCGGGTCGAGGTCGTATTAAATTTTGTATTTCTTTTACTGCCACTTAATTGGAAACGCCCAGTTTTTTAGCTGGGAAGTTTGTCCATTTTAAAAACCCTAAAAACTGTAATTCTTTTATCATGAATCGGTGGCTTTTGAGGTAATCTTGTCCATTTGGGAAGACGCTTAAGTTAATTATGCCTTTAAAGCAGCCATCAATAAGAATTGCTTGAAATGGCCGAATTGATTAACTTTTAATAAAATGCTATTAAATGAATTTGAGTTAAAAACCCACCTTTAAACATTGTGATTTCTTTAAGCGTAAAAGGTTATCAAAAAATTAAATATGAAGATTTATAGGTAATTTTAATAGGGGATATTAAAATGATTAATGCATCAAAGCATAACTTAGCGAAGTCTATAAATGTTTAATGGCATTAATGTTTTATTGCTTGTAATTAAGTTCTGGCAATAAGTTCCTCGGGGAATTACTATTTTGTTTATGCAATAAAAGCTCGGAAATAAAGACTGACTGTGTTAATTATAATAGTGCTGCCACGTAACTTATTTAATCCTCTTTTCCCCCGTTGATTACTTTCAGGATTACAATTATTTCTCCTGCTCCCGGCTTCGTTTCCCATTATTTGAGGATTTCTCACGTCCCATAAGTTGAACATGAGCTCCGCAGGCCGCAGGCTGGCCGACTCCTTTGTTGCTCCTTATCCCTGTCATCATTGTTTATTTGGCTCTGACTGCGGCTCCTGCTCCGGCTCTGGTCAAGTGCCAGACGGGGGTTGGGTCCATAAAACCCAGCGCCTGTCGGAAACTCCAAGGAGCTTATAGAAGTACAGGAACGGACGAGCGCGGTCCAATCAATGCGGCTCGTCCTGATAAGGATACAAATTGCATGGCCATGTCCGAGTGACGCCCACTTCCTCCTCTCTAAATTCCCAACCCCTCGGGCGGGGTAAGATGTGCCCTGCACTTGGAATTCCAATCGGATGTGGGGTTGATCCGACCGACCCCCCTTGGGTCAGCCGTCATCGAGGGTTGCCACGGATGCCTGCAGCCGGTTCAATGACCAGAAATCTACTCCTCTTGGCTAAACATGCGATTTGTTTTATTAGTTTTACCCCGAGCAGGGCACACATTACTACAAATCCAATAAAATACCAACAGCTGTTGGCAGAAGTCCTGCCTTTCAGCCTGCCAAACAAAAACAGATCCATGGGATTGTTTGTGTCCTGGATATCTGGCCAGGCATCGCATCTGCAACTATTTCAACTTTTTGGCAGCCCACTGCGGTCGCTATTTTTGTTGCAATTAATAACAAAAATATCCAAAAAACTTTCAACGGCTTACAAAAACTCACTTGAAAGGCTAAACTTTTGCAATTGCTTCTAGAACTTTTAGAAAAGTCAAAACTAAAAGCGAAAACAAATTAAATGGTACTTCTTATAAAAGTCCTAACTGAAATGGATTATTTTAAATTAAAACAACCTTTTAGATTACTGTATTCAGTGAAAAATAAAACGAAAAATATCGGTATAACATGTTAAACGTGTGAAACAAAACAAGATCTGCATGCCGCATAAATACAACTCTTTGTCAGAGATCGGATCTAGTTCTTTGCTGAGTTTCAAACGATTTATTTACATAAACACGGCCACGTCTTGGCACCACAAACAGTTGCTATATTTATGCGTCTGCATTTACATACGAATAATATATGTACCATATACAGGTATATATCGGCTGTAAAAATCAGCACCTCAATTTAAAACCGAAGCGTGAAAAGTCTATTAGAGGTGACGACGGTGACGTGGTGACGAAGGCGTCTGTCTAGGAGAGCACTGTGGGAACAATCCGGTGTGTGCCTCCAAGCTGCCCCCTTACCCTTTCAATCTGGATTTTTCACTGCACCTGTAGTTGGTTCTGTTTCGTTTTTTTGTTGGAAAATCATTGTTAGTGCACTTATTGTTATTGTTGCTACTGCCGCTGCCTTTTGTATTTCGGCGTTGAAGCTTCGCTGGCACTTGCTGAAATGTCTGGCCAGAATGGATATATGTATAGTTGGGGGTCTGGGGGCCTTTGTACTTCGACTCCGGTGTCTGTCATTCACTTGCAGCGCTAGTTAAACACCACGAAACCGTATCCGTATCTACGAGTGTGTCTAGGCATTTAGCACGCAACCCATTTGCAGCATTCTGGCAGGGCATAGCTTTAGCCCCGCCATTATACGACGCTTGTCATTCAATCAATCTGGCAAATCATGCGATAAGGGGGCACACTATATAGTATATATGTATGTATATGTATTTATCCAAAAGATTGCCCGCGAAGTTTCGCAAACTGCAAATGGAACGGGCTGTCAAAGTTACTAATGAGAATCGGATTGCAAAGGGAGCTCAGTGCTTGGGAAAATACTTTAAGCCGGCCTTTAATTGCCACAACTTATTGTGGGGGCTACCATTATGGGTAATTAGTTGAATTTAAGTTAGTTACATTCGTAATCGTTTGAGAAATTCAATTTACACACGGAAATGCAGGTCATTTCATGGTGACTCAATCAGCTGATCTTCTTTAGATTCATTTTTGTTTAAGATGTGAATCAATGTGTGAAGGTTTATTGGGGGTTTATTTATTAATTTCCTTTAGACATGAATTTTACTTAAGTGGTGTACTAGACGTATGAGTACTTTATATTTATTTTTTATCAATCAAAATATCTATAAAAATGGATTAGTAATCTAGCTCTAAATAATCCCTAAACATTCATCTATCTTGGCCTTAAATTTCCAATAAACTGAAAGCTGTTTTAAAAACCAAATATATGTAGTTTTAAATAAACATATAAAACCAAACACACTTCCCATTTCAGCTGGGTAATCATCAGTTCAATCAAGCGATTACAAAAGGCTGTTAACAAAGCTAGTTGGTTTTTTCGTTCGAACGATTTTCTCGCACTCGATTTCTGTATTTATTAAATTTAAATTACAATATGTGTTGGCCGAATCCCCCATGAAATAAGTGCAACTCCCAAACAAACATGATCCCGCAGACACGGCGTGAGGCATGAAGATTGAACTACAAGTACGTGGGGCCCAATGTGTTGCGGGCTTTATGTTTTTGGCTGCTGTTTTTCTGCTTTTTTGCTTTTTTTCTGGTGCTGCAATCACAGCGTGACCGAAAACAAATAATAAATAAATAGAGCCGAAACGAGAGCTTCAACTTGAACTGAAGTCTGGGGAGCCGAGGGTTTGCCACTGGACGCCAATGGCCCCCGGCGACCTTGCCGAGGCAAATGATGCAATCGGTGGCAGGTGGAACCCAGAGCTCGAGTGCTCGCCTCCGACGGTCCCAATGTTTGAAATTAATGAAAAGCAATCATAAGGCGGCGCACGCCAGCCAATTAAGTCAACAGACGACAAAAAGTAAATTTGCGCTTAAACGATTGCAGCATCGATTCGATTTCATTAAACCCAATCAAAGCAATTGAGGAGGGAAGTCGGGGTTAATAACAATTCAAATCTCTTTTCTTTTCTTTACTTTTCTCTCCGTTTGAGTGTGCCGCGTGCCGATAAATCAATTTGCTCAGCTCGGTTCAACTCCATCCCCTCATTGTCTTTTCCTTTATTTTCTCTGTGATTGTGCTGGAGTTCCGGAACTCTGAAGTGCCCCCCAACCGGTGATTGTACCACTAAATCGATTCTGGAACTGGACTTTTGCAGGAAAAGAATCAGAGAATATAAAGAGAGGAAATGTTTGTTTAAGGAAATGATGAATGGCTTGAGGAACTGACATTGAGTAAGAGTTCTGACGAATAAATAATAATAATTGGTTTGATATACGCTTGCCTTTGCTAAAGAGTTATTAAATACAAATTTTAATTTAAGGAGGGAAGTACTTAAAGGGAATCTGCTCTTAAACTACATTCCCTTTTAAATTTTAGATCTACACTTCGCTCGTGACTTTATTGTTCATTATTTATGATCTTCCACCTATGATCTCATATTTTAATAAATTTACAATGCCGAACAAAAGATGACAGATGCAACATGTTGATTAATGATTCCAGTTGTAGCTCCCAAAGCCTGTGAAGGATATATCACATTGTGAGCCATCTCAACGTGCCGGCTTCAACCTTCGTTTCCTTTCCCAATTATATATTTCGTTTTAATAACGATCACAGGTTTGCCTTCGTTCTAGTCCGATCGCAGCAAATCCGTTCCCAGACTTGGCGAACTTTCCATTTCGCGGTGATATTTCCAGAGCCAGTTTTTTTTTTAGCAGTTTAAGCTAGGTTTCTCTGGTTTTATTTTATGGATTTTGTTATTATAGACCTGCCTTGCAAATCTCGAGTGCGGTTCTCAGGCTGCCAGAAGAAACTCCCGCGCTCTAGACATGACGCAATCGGCTCGCATCCGTTGAGCTATTTCAAAACTTGTTGCAGGCTTATTAATTTGGCTTTGTCTTTCGGGCCAGGGGAGCACCGAAGGCACCGAAAGCACAACTAAAACAAGTTGATTTAGGTGAAGTCATTTGCGTGCAGCCAGACATTAAAAACCGAACACCGAACACTAAACACGGCAACGGAAAACAGCAAAACAGTTCAGAGATCAGCTCGGGGCTCCCAGAGATCAGAGTTTGGAGTCAAGTCGGTCTTGGGTCGTCTGTTGTAAGTTGTTTGTTGTTAGTTATTTTAGCACACTTTCAGAGGGTATTTAATACCCTGAAACATAAATCACAAATTAGCAAAATAGATCAATGTTTTGTAAAGAAATCATTACCCTCCTTCAATAACTCACAATGTCTAAGAGCCTCCCATATTTCAAAATTAACTGCCTCTGAGAAATATTCAACTTGCAGTTCATAGGAAAATTGTAATACCTAAAGTCACAATTATTTTACATAAATAGTAACCGGCTTGTTCGCATACCCCTAACCTTTTTAAATAAAATTATGTTTAGAAAAAGAGTATCATTACTTCGTTATTTAAAAATAAACCCTCCTCTTCGCTTTTCTATTTGTATTTGTTGTTTAGTTTAGTTCCAAAAGCCACGCCGCACGCCTGACAAATTTGCGCAAATAATAAAAACAGATTTTAAATGCCTGGAAATTGAGTCTGGCATTGCGGCCTTAAATCAGTTTCTCCACCTCAGTCGCACTGACATTTAGAGCTTTACTGGGAACTGGCAACGAGTGCATAGATCAGGGCTTAAATAAAAGAAACTTTATGGGTTTTGTCTATTTTCAGCACATTTATTTTTCCTACAGAAAAAATAATATGTTTCGTTTCAGCTTCAATTGTAATATTGGCAAGGAAATGCATGCTTATTAAGATTTATACACCAACTGTGGGCTTTCTTAAAGCTGAAAAAGTTTAGGCATTTAACGACGAAATGCATGTTTAATTTTGGTTAAATATAAAATACCCATAGAGTTAAATGTTTGTTGATGTATTTCTTTACTTAAAGTTAAGCGGAACACAACAAAGCTTAGCTATTTATTGAACAATTTCTAAGTACCTACTAATAAAATCGCGAAGCCAGTAAATATTTACATTCATTTAACTCTGTAGTAAGTCAAATTTTCTGTTTTTTAAATTTACATTAATATAAGTTAACTTTTCTTAACCTTCATCAAGAACTTAAGAGTTCTACAAAAATGCCAAGGCTGTCTTTTATTTTGTTTATAATGAGTTGCCATTCGTCTTAATTTTTATAGTTATTATGTATTTCTTTTTCATAGGCTCATTTGGCAAAAATACAATGTATAAACTTCCATTGTTATTCTTTAACCTTCCCCAATTTTGTCTCGTAAGCGTTTCCCAGCGATGTAAAAAGTTTTTAAATTATGGCACGCCCTAAAACTTGAGTAACCACACCGGAAACTCTTGCTCAGCCGATATGGTCGATGGCTTCTTTTTATTTTTTGTGTGAGAAGAAGACCCGCCCTAGGGAGTTATTTCCCTTTCTTAATTCGAAGCGCCGGCACCTCAATCTACATAGTTCACACTTCATTGAGTCTCGAAATTTATGAGAACATGCATTCGCCGCTGCCTGAGTGGAATTCTTTGGCTGCTCTTTCCATTCATCACTTGGCATTAGCATTTCCCATTTCCCAATTCCCCATTCATGCTTCGCGCACTTCTTCGGTGGCGCTGCCCTAAATTATCAAGCCCATAGTTCATAGTTCTATTCAGGGCACGCTTTTCATTGGCTCTTATCTGGTCAATGTTACAGAGCATCCAGAGGCACGTAGTATTAATTAGCTCAGCTCGAACAGCACATCCGAGAAGTGGTCCGGAAAACCCGCTAAATGAATAACCGGCGATTGTTTTGTAATTTATGTGCGAGCTCCATACACGCTCAAAAGTAAAACTAAAACAAAAAACGTACGCCTCAAGGGAATGTTTATGCGACACTTTTTAGTATGCAAAATGCAAACCAAATTGGCGAAAACAAATACACAAAAACATAAAACAACACAAACGAGAACAACAGAAATTGAGCTTGACAAAAAAAAATATATGCGACGAGGTGTAATTGCGGGCCTGCCTTTTGAAGTTCCACAGTTTTTGGCAGCCGTCAATTAAATTTAAATTAGCCTGCATTGTGAGGAAATTAAGAGATTCGTAGGAAGGTGTCGGTGACCATTGTCTCTCGTCTCGGAAACTAAAAATGGATCTTTATGGGGGTTCACCCTGGAAGGGTACGTTAAGAGGGGTATTTTGGACTTGAAGAAAAGTTAGTATCTTGGAAATCGATGCTACTTGCTAATGTAGTTAAGATTTAAAGCTGTTAAGACATCTAATTCTATAATGTTTGTGTATGTAAAATTATCTAATCTTCACTAATATCACACTTTTTTAACTCACTTCTCAGTATATAATATATATATTCATGATTTAAGACAGTCTTTCTGTGAGTTACCTGCCCAATGGCAATCACTAAACCGAAACCATTAGCATACCGACTTTTCCCCGATTTTTTGCTCATCATGTGTCTCGCATCCGTGCAATTAACACTTCAAACTTGAACTTGTTCGTCCAGGAGTGACGTCACCTCTAGTGGCAATTTGTGCAATAAACAATGGCAAGAACAACAATAAAAATCAGGCAGCAAAATAAAAAACACGAAAAACCGAAAATCAACGGAAGCAGCAGCAGCCTCCTCAACACAAAAGCACAGAAATTAAATTTAAAATTTAAATTCCAAACGAACTGAAACTGAAATATCAACGAAATGAATAAACTTCGATCGGCGCGGCTGGGAGTTCCATGAACCCATAACTTATTCATATGTACGAAGTCTTTTCGGGGCATTATCTAGGGGCCAACAACGGCTTCCTGGCCAGAAACTTAGGCGACTTTTGGCTTCTTTTCGAAAGTCATCAATAACCGCGACGGCGGTGGCAATAAAGAAGCCCAAGTTGCAGCTTAAATGGCAAACGTTGCAACTGTGCAGTGCCGGGGCAGGGTTTTGCCAGTGCAATTGGTTGTTGCAAGTCCGTGTCTAGTCTAGGTGACGCCTTTGGGCAGAAACCGAAGGAGGGGAGAACCCGGCAGCAACCTGTTAAGGGGTATTTTCGTTCGACGCTCGTTCCGAGCCATTTATTTTCATGGGAAGTGGTCGCGAATAAAGGAATACAACGCCACCCATGCCAGCCCACTCCATCTAAACCAAAAAACCCACCCCGTCGACCTTGAGCGGGAGTTTTAGTCCATCGTCACCTCTCATCGTGGCGTCTCTTTTTAGCCCCAGTATTGTCCTCTCGTTCCCCCAGCCACACGCACTTTTTGCAGTTCAAACTGGACAACCAGTTCGCAAACCAGTTCCTTGCACATTAAAAGCAGAAGAAGCAAAATGCCATCGCGGGGGCCACACACAGAAAAAATGTTCGCCTAAGAACTGGGTATTAATTAATTTAGAATTTAAAATTAGACTTCATATATCCATATCGAAAAGAAAGCATAACAACCTTAGGAAAATGTAGGAGCTGAAAAATGACTAGTTCTTCTTAGGAATACAGGAACACCTATCTATAAAACAATTCAAATCCCAATAAAAATGCAGGAAAGACTAAACGGAATATATAGTTTTCTACGGGAAATCATTTTAAAATAACAGCTCGAAACACATAAAACATTCGTTTCGTTTTTAAGCTTATAAACCCATAATATATGTAATAAAATAATTATACTAAATCAACTTCCCTCCGAAATATTTTTTTAAAAACTGCAATGCATACAATAAGCTAGGATTCTAAAAATAAGAAGCTAACGTAACTTTTCCATTTTTTTATAATGTTGTAGTTTAGCATAAAAAACAAGATTTCTAATTAGCCTTTTTTTTTTGTAATAAGGGTCTATAAAGTCACAGCGCTCATTTATTTTTAAGTCCCAAATTTCCATTAATAAATGTGTCTATATATATAAACGTGTTCATAGCTTGTTCTCTGCTTTACGACTTAGCAAATCTCTGCCAGAAGCCATTCAACATTCAAAGTAAACTTGAATGTAAACCCTATTAAATCAGTTTTTATTACACCCCGCTTTCTTTGCGTGCATTGGCAATCGAATCGAATCTGCGAAGCGGACTCGCACTCAAACGGGGACCGACGAAACTCACCTGAAATATCATATATCCCGAGTCGTACATCCAAAAGTCCTCGGGCGTGTGGCCGGGCTTGGTCAGCTGAATGGCCAGGCAACGCTGCAAGATCAGGCGGCAGCGCTGTGGACCACCGGGTGACTTGGTGCCCATTTCGTGGCGGTTTCAGTCGTTTTAGCTGCTTTTTTCTTGCTGGCTGGTCTCCTCTGGCTCTGGGCTCCGCGATACCCCTATTCCTCGATTCACCGATTCCACTCGGTCTCTTGGCTTTCCCAGATTCTTTTATCGTCTAAAAATAACGCCAGGTCGGGGGCTTAAGGATCTCTGTGTTCTGTTTTAATGGTCAAGCACTGAGCATAAAAAAAAGGTAAATACAAAAGCGCGATAAGAACGAAACCCGTCGTATTCGCAGAGTGTGTTTTATTCTTGTTGTTTTGCCTTCGGACTTGGCCACATTTGGATTTTTGCACACTTTTATTTCGGCTTTGGACTTTTTTCTTTTGCGGGCATTAACTTTTTCCAACGAACTTTGGCAGCCCTCTGGCAATTAGCAATAACTTTTTATCCCAGCAGCCGCGACGCCTGCGCGCAGGCACTCGAATACCCGAAACACTCACTACTCAGTACTTGGCACTCGACACTCGACGAGTACTCACTCTGCCTGGAGAGCGACCGCGAACCGAACCGACCGAGCCGAGCGACGAAAAACGATTGCTATGGCACACGACGCGAGCGAATGGAAAATGTGCGAAAAACAAGATTCTGGCGTTCGGGCGCCTGCCGAACGCCGCCGAGCGCTGCCGAAGTGCAGTGGCTGGCGCTCTCTCCCACGCCGTGCGCTCTCGCGAGAGTCTCAACTCCGCCAGCTTCTTGGGGACCTGAAACGACAGACGAAAATCGTTGTAGAAGCGGCTTTAAAACCTTGATTATTGAATCAATTAGGTCTACCAAAAAACACAAAAAGTAACCAAATGCCAAAATAAAAAAAATCACAAACTGGAGTTTAGGCTGCCGAGAGATCTTACAGATCGCAATCGCGTCGTCAGACTGTCTGAGAGACAAACGGGCTCTGCTCCTAATAACATCATCACATCATCATCGGCGGTCGTATCATTATCGTTAACCGTAAGCCGCATTTGGCAACTGCTTTTTATTTTTACCAATACAGTGAAGTCTCGAGAATCTAAATTCAGAGTTATTAAATTGCATTATTTAGTTTTTAAAGAGTTCTAAGGTTAACTGGTTCAATTACTGATTTACGGAGTAACTAATTGAAATGTGTATATTTTGTATAAATGTTTTAACTGATCTTAATAAAACGAAATTAAAAAATAAGTAAATAATAAAAAAAATGAATATCTATCATCTAGTTGAGAAAGCTGAGTTAACCCTTTATTTACTTAATTTATTTATTTATGTATATTTACAAAAGCCACTTAGACCGTTAGAAACCCATTGTCAGCGTTGAATTTAGCTTCGTTTTTAGTTTTTTGCATCGACGACGAGTTACTTTTCAGGGTCTTTTGTGCTTTTCAATCTTCAGGCCGGCACTTGGAAGAAGTCATTTCCTGTCCCAATTGCCGGATGTGCAAATGACTAAAAATGGGTTAATTAAAAACCATCTAGCTGTGCTTGGATTTGGGACCGAGCTAAGGCAATTTGCCACAAGTCGCTGCTGTAATGTAGAACCCTTGGCCATGTGTTCGAAAATGGAACCCGGGCGGCGCAGTCTAGGAAATGTCTGAGTCTGAATAGTCGCACATCCATAATTGCGTATACGCCATGTGCGCCGACTGTCAATCACAATTCTAATGCAAATGCGAATCCGTTCGCTTTCCGCACTGTCCAAATACATTAAGTGGAAATGCTTGGCATGACAGTCCCTGCATTCGAAGCATTATCTGTAACTGTGCGTCAGTCGGTCGGAATTTGCATAAACAATTACGATTTAACGAAATTACGAGATAACTCGATTTTTATGGCCCTGAGAGATTTATTTTAATTTCCCGTCGCCCAGTTCACCCGTGGCTCACTCCCCGTGCATTTGTGGCACATTCATCTTCCGAATTCGGTCAGAGCGCGCGCCACATCCATAACAAGAAAGTTTAGGGGGAAGACGATAGGGCCAAGAGTGAGATTCGGATTCGGTTTGGGGCCAATTAAATGGCTCCAGCGGTGAGATCATCGCCCACATAAACGCGTCTCTAAGATTTTCAGTTACACGCAGAAAAGGCAAGCAGGTGAAGATCGGAATTGAAATGTAGCAACGCATTTTGTTGGAGTTAACTCAACAAATTTGACATAAATAGTTGCTAAACTCTTCATTTTTATATACATTTTGGTTAGAAAAAGTAATGTAAAAAATGTCATAGCTAAAATGAATAATTATAAGTTGATATCATATTAAAAGCATCATTATAATATTTTAGAAAGTATGAAATCTAATATATTCTTTAGAGCAACCGATTTCGAAATCATTCTTAATCATATCTTAAATAATATAGCTATTTTTATGCTATTTAATCACTTGTGTCACACTCCATTTTTTGTTTCTGTGCAGATCAAGTGTCGCTCGGACGCAGACCCACAGATATTCACGCACACAGCGGTCTACCCCCATCCCTTTTGGGCATTTTCTTTTTATTATTTATTTATTGCGGCTTGTATTTGTCGACCCATTAAGCGTCGGCCTTTGTTAGAAAACACGTTTCTTCTGGCCACATTCCAAATAATGAGAGAATTCGCCAGCAGCAGCACCACCAGCAGCGGCTCCCAAGATCCATTCGCCGCCTTTTGTTTGTCTTACAAATCACAAACATTATGAATTGGTGAAACGCCTGGCCTAAGCTTAGCTCAAAAGGTGCTAACGAAAATTAGCATAATTTATTATTAACAATTATAGCCAGCAGCCGCAGCGGCAAGAGCTCCAACGAAACTAAAAGATTTGCCATGTTCTTTTGACACTCGGCCCCAGGCTCTCGTATTTTAAGCAGCTGCAAAAATATGTCAGTTTCGGATTTTTTTTCTACAACTCTCGAGGGGGGGTCTGAGAATATTTGGCGAACAGAAATATACCTGTACCTGTCACTTGGAACTGGAATTTTTTTGGCAAGAAAAAATTGACAAGGGTATCTAGAGCCACCTTTCTTTTCTGGTTTGTTTAAATTTTTGTTCGGCTTCGTAACACTTGTCTAGCCGCAGGCCTTACTTATACTTGAAGGCTTTGCGGCTGTGATTCAGTAATTAAATTTGCACATGACCACGTTCAAGTAAGGCTTTTGGAGAGTCTTTTTTTGGTCGAGAGCGTTCAAAACAATTGAAGCCGAAGTCGAGTGGAACAAGTCCTTGACAGCTCACCTTGAACTTCAACTGAGGATCGCCATTAGGCTTTCAGAATTGCGCGAAAACAAATCTATTACGTTTTATGCAATGACCATCATTGGTCGTGATAAACTTGAACTTTGATTTCCGGATGAACGAAAGTTTTATTAACGGATTCTGACGCAATCGAATGGGGCCTTTAGCATGCCGAATTAGCGCCTTTCAAGTCCGTTGACATTGGGCAATCATAAACTTAAAAGCTAAGGCAAGGTCTATAGAATATATATTTTAGTTATAAAATAAAATATATAGTTATAAATTAAGTTTGATTCCGTATTGAGAGATTTAAAGCTGTGTAATGAAACCAAACTACTCGTACATAATCATTTCCTATTTCTTACACCTCTCATAACATTTTCAAGTGCCATAAATCGATTGGAATCCTTTTCTTCATTATAATGAGGAGCTATGCCGCCGCTCGCCTGCACTCACTCTTACTCCAATGGTATACATAAGTAGGCAATACACCCCCGCCGACAATATTTGACAGCTTACTTTCAATTGCGACATCTAGTTAGCGCAAATTTAAGAGCGAAATAAAACAACACGATCGCATCGAGTGGATCGAACGGCTCTGGATCGCTGGATGGATGGATGGATGGATGAATAGCTTAATGAAGCAAGAGCCTGTTCCGCGATTCGTGGCCCCAAGATTCCATGGTCTGTGGTCCGTGGTCCGTGGTCACTCAACGCGATGCCAGGCTCTTGGCACCGATCCGATCCACCCGCAAAGCATCACCCAAAAACCCCCACCGCCTGCCGCTTCATATTTCAGTTTTACGGTTCAACGACAACGACTTCGCGCACAGCTGGAGGTTTCTCGAGGAGATCTCGGGGAGCTAGAGAAGCTTTCGAAGCTGGCTAGGCTAGGCGAAGCTGGATGAGGAGCTGGAGCTGGAGCTGGAGCTGTCGGAGGTGGAGGTGGACAGCAGCTCCAATTGCCGCAATGTGGCAAAGCAATCGATTTAAGCGCCGCATAAATTGAAGCGGAGCTGCAACTTCGAGGAAAACCGAAAAGGTTCCTCCATGTTCAACATGATGAATTGTTTTCTTTGTCGACTTGTCGACTGTTGCGCCGCTTGTGGCAACTGGAAACTGCCAACTGAAAACTGCCAACTAAAAAAGCCACAGAAAGAAAATTGATATTAAAAATAATAATCATTTTTAAGTGATTTCAATAAATTTAAACTTCTTCAAATTTATATGTAGAATGTGATCTATTAATGTAATCAATTAATTAAGAAGTTAGCTTTATGTATCCATTGTTTATTTCTTTTACGGTTTTTTTTCCGGTGTGGCAACTGGTAGATCGCTGAATGATGGAGTATAGTGGGCCTGGAGTAGGAGTAGGATCCAAAGAGCGGCTCAACTAAATTGCAAATTGTATCAAAAATTTAAATTTTCGCTTTCATTATGCGGCGGCACAGCTCGCCTCTGGAGCTCTCTGCTGCTAATAGACCAACTGCCAGCCATTGTGTTTCTTTTTCCATCTCTTTTCCCTAGTTTATATCTTTTCGTTTTCAACGAGGCTGCGGCTTTTCCCTATTCAATTTTTGACAGCCGCGTTTTTGCCCAAATAATGAGCTGTATTTGTGAAAAGGGGAAACGAGTTGGGGCTGAAGAAATTCGAAAACGGATAACTTAAAGCGTTCAAATAATTTATAGTATTTCGCCAATCAGATGCAATTACTTGACGATTCTAAGGGGGACCACTCCTCGTATACGTGATGTGAATATGATTACTGCATGAGTTAAGGCAAATAAATAATTAGAAAAGTGCAATAAAAGGTCTAATGGGGAGAAAAGAACAGTGGTCTTTCGAAAGAAAAAAAGTTATTTTATGTAATAGAATAAAGAGTTTTCTAAAATCTTTTCGAGTGTCCTGTGCGCTTTTATTACACAAATAATTATGAATTTTTTTAATATATGAAATAAGCAAATCCCTTACCAAAGTCATTAAAATAATTTATATTTTTCCGCGGGTTTAATAACACATTTTCTCCCCTCATAAAGCACATTTGTTGGCGACTTCTCACTGGGCATACCCGTCGTATACGTGATGTGAATTTTATTCGCCCCACAAGCCGATCAAGTGCTAGGCTGCAAAAACCAATGAATAATTATAAATGTGCAGCAGAAAAAGTAAAATGAGGAACCCAACATAGAGTTGGGATTGTGTGGAAATACCAAGGAGAGCGTCGCTGCGAGAAATCCACAAAACACAAAAGTAAATTTGAGAAATGCCAAAGATGCCCGACGAAGCCAAGAAATGACATGCCCATGTGCTGCTGCTGCTGCTCCTCCTTTCCGGATGGCATCTTATGGACCAGAGCACGGCGGAAGATGCAGATTGCTGGGGGAGATGGCAGGGGAGAAGCTAGAGCTGGAGAAATGTCTGCCTGGCGGAGACATTGCGGCAGACAATGCAATAACACCAGTGATTTTGAGTTTTATGATATTAGGCACTCAAATACTCTAAGAACGACTAGCTAAAAATATTATAAATTAAATAAAAAGCCAGGCAGAATGTCCGGTATAACATTAGCTGTTTTAATGGTATTCAAATTAACATCTGGATTAATTAAAACAGATAAAAATGCTGTAAATTAGCCCAAAAACCTTAAATTAATTTATATTGTTTTAGCTGCCACATTTGATGTCTCACCTTTTAGAGTGAACATAAAATTGAGTTAACGAGTAACTTAAATTAGCAATATAAACCAAATCAGTTGTTAAATCATAAACTAAGTCAGTTAAACCTTAACAAATTAAAATGATTTTGTGTGAAATATTATTTATAATTCCACTAAATATTCCATTTTATTTCCAGATAATACACACTTTGCTAAACTCATATTAATATTAGGAACATATACCTGGCCCATTTGATGACCTCACTAATATACCCATTGGGAATACCCCAAGCAATTGTCAACAGAAGCCGCTAACAATAACCGTTGATAACACCAGCAGCTCAACCAGAAGCGGATTCAGCTGAAGCGACAGCAGCCACAACAGGCACCAACACACAGCAGATAT